>JAVSBS010017018.1:116941-148078 GCA_033124195.1 Coracias cyanogaster
AATCTCCGTGGTTGCCTACGAGCTTGTTGGGGTAGTGTCTCGCCTTGCCCTCGATCCTCTTCCCTTTTGGGAGGCGGCACGGACGCTGGCGCCTGGACCATGACACTCTATAAACCTGAGGACGGCTGACAGTAGTGCCAGAAAATCAGCAGGAGAAAATACAGAACTCAGAACTGGAGCATAGAGCTTGCATCATGTGGCAGTATAGACTGGGAAGCAAATTAGTGAACATCATTTGCAACTTCCCACACCTGGAGGTGCTGCCATCATGGAACAGCTGAACACCCAGGTGCTTTTTGTTCGTGAACCCTGGTACAGTCACATATTTTGTCTATTGAGGGCTTGGTGCAATTAGCCTAATTCATGCACAGAGCTGATTAAACCAGCATTGTGGGGGGAATATTTATCCTTTTTAACTTTTTTTTGTTTGCTTGTTTGGTTTGGTTTGTTGTTGGTTTTTTTTTTTTCGGTAGTAGAACAAAAGGTTTTGTTTTGTTTAGAGGTACAGTGGATGCTCTTCAAACAAATTCATGTCCCGTCTGGCTTCCTGAATATGTCCAGCTCGTCTCCATGACTTCTGGGCTTGAGTAAAATCCCAGCAAGGCTGACTGTATTAGTCTTGAAGTGCAATAGCTTGGTAAGTAGGAATTAATTTGAGGTCATCAAGTCATGTGTCCTGGGTTTGGCTAGGATAAGGTCAATTTTCACAAGAAGTTGGGAAGAGCCACAGGAAGGATAGCCCACTGAATCAGCCAATAAGACCAAATGTCAACTATATAAGGGGAGAGCTGGCTGGGAGCAAGCTGTGATTGGGAGCAGGACAAGAGGTGTTTCTGGGGCAGTGAGCTGTTGTATCTCCCTCATTTTATATAATTATATTATATAAAATATATTATTTCATTCTTCTCTCTATGTGGTTTTCTATTAAACTGTCCTTATCTCAGCCCATGAGGTTTTACCTTTTTCTCCCTATTCTCTTTCCCATCCTACTGGAGGGGGGAAGGAGTGAGTGAGTGACTAGCTGCATGGTGCTTATTCACCAGCTGGAGTTAAACCATGACAACATAGTAGACTTATCTGATATCTGTGACACAGAAAAATAGCGACAAAAAGAACTGAACTGGCATACTGTTATCTTCTGAAAACTTTAAAGTGTCCAAAACTGCCTCTGAGTCAACTTTAGCATTCAAGATTTTATCCTAGCACTAAAAATTAGGGCTGGAAAATACCATTTGCTCAGTACCGTTTTCCTCAAGATATTTGTATTTTTCCAGTTTAATGTGATTCTTTGCTAAGGTTAGAACCAAGTATTGTGTTATGTGAAGTTCAATTTGCATTAGGAATTATTTTCAGCGATCTCACTGAAGAAATAACCTCCTTTGGTCATCTAGCTATATATACTTACTGCCAATTGTTTCCTGTGATGTATAATTTTAAAGACACATTAACAATAAATAGCACCATGTGAACACAATATTCTCATTCCTAACTGTGCTTATTTTTTTGGTCATCATTCCTGGCATATCGATTCTTAATGTTTACATGTAATACTAATGAATCTGTCAGATATGTTCATATATTCACATCCTTCTTGCAAAATTTTGAATTTTTATTTCTTAAAACATTTCTAAACTGAAAAAAACGAATATAATTGTGTATCAAAATACATACACACTTATATTTATTACAAAGTATGTTGTTAGTCAGAACACACATTAGAAGTACAATAAAAAAACAGCTGGAATCCTTCACACTTCAAAGTACAACAAGAGCTTTCCAGTCTCTTTTTGATAACTGCAACTATAATGTACTACAGTGGCAGAAAAGTAAATTACACACAAAAAATCCATTTCCATGCTAATGGAGTGTGTTGTATAAGACTATTAGCATGCTTTCAGAGAGCAAATAGATGTTATTTAAGAAACTTACTTCTTAGAATAAAGGTGTACATTAAAATTACAGTCTGAAAGATTCTAGTCAGCTAAAAAAAAATCTATTCTTTCTTAATGAAAGCATTTATTTCTAAGTAGAAAATGCCAATGAGACCAATGACTAGATAAAAAGCAGTCAAGAACTGTAAAGTCTGGGATTTTCCATTTCAAAGCCCTTTAACTGGTTTCACAATAATCGTTTAAAAATGAATAACATAAGATCAGGCAAGTCTATGGTTGTCAACTGACAGCAGTTTCTGCCAGTCTTCAGCCTGTACAAATGAAATCCCTCCTGAAAAGCATTTAACTGGAAAAGTACTGTGGAGAATTTCAGCTGAGAACTGTCATAATCAAAGTTCAACAAAAAATGCTGGGTATGTGTATGTGACTGATTGAGACTGATAAAGATAAGGAAATTTTGTATATGTACCAGCAGTGCTTTGCTAACAGTTTTTCCCATTACATTAAAAGATTAACAGACTTCAAAAGTGAACAGGTAAATGGTGCAGTCACAGCTGCCTGTTGATAATTTCTGCCCTCCACCAGTTCTACTCAATCTGTTGTTCTGAACTGTGGTTTACAGTCTATAATTTCTTATTACTAAAACTGTGAGAACAGTGATGACTTTAAAAGGAGAAGTGGAAGAGGACTGGGAAATGCAACAGCAGAGTGATTCTTCCACATGCAAACTGGTAATTTGCTTTGCTGGAGATGGTGTTCACCACCACTTTTATTTGCAGTCATTTAGGGATGTAAATGTGTGCTCCCACAAATGTTCACAGAGAGAAAAGCCGTAAAAAATTCCAATGAGAGTGTTTACATTAGAAGTGCTTACAAATAAAAAGCTGTATTTTATCTCTCACACACAGTACTAGCAGCTGCACATATTTGTAGAGCGTATTTTATTCCTTGTAGTTAGATTACTAGTATGCTTAGAGAAGACTCAGTGCAACTCCCTGCTCTGTTTGATTTTTAGTTATGGTTAGACTTCAGCTTTTCCATCTGACTAGTGAGTATGTCTACAGGAAGCATATTAATATGGATCTTGTCTGTTGAAGTTCTGCTTTACACATGAGTATTAAGTATCTGCTGGAGCAGGTTGGAAATCTTTCTCTTTCAGCTGAATCCCTCATTGTATGTGAATGACTTTTCCTACCCACATAACATTTTTTGTGGAGTTACCAGGCCATATAATAATAGAATCACTTAGGTTGAAAAGACCTTCAAGACCATTGAGTTTAACCATTAATCTAAGTCTACCAAGCCCACTGCTAAACCATGTCCCTAAGCGCCATATCTATAAGATTTTTAAACACACCAGGGATGGTGACTCCCCCAGTTCCCTGGGCAGCCTGTTCCAGTGCTTGACAACACTTTCAGTGATGAAATTTTTCCTCATATCCAACCTCAACCTCCCCTGGTGCAATTTGAGGCCATTTCCTCTTGTCCTATCACTTGTGAGAAGAGATCGACCCCCCACCTTGCTACAACCTCCTTTCAGATAGTTGAGAGAGCAATAATATCCCCCCTGAGACTCCTTTTCTCCAACCTAAACAACTCCAGTTCCCCCAGCTGCTCCTCATAAGACTTGTGTTCTAGGCCCTTCACCAGCTTGGTTGTCATTCTCTGGACAAGTTCCATCACCCCAATATCTTTCTTGTAGTGAGGGCCCCAAAACTGAACACAGTATTTGAAGTGTGGTCTCCCCAGTGTAGAGTACAGGGAGATAATATGTTCCTTAGTCCTGCTGACCACACTGTTTCTTATACAAACCAGGATGCATTTGGCCTTCTTGGCCAGCTGGGCACACTGCTGGCTCATATTTAGCTAATTGTGGATCAGTACTCCCAGGTCCTTTTCCACCAGGCAGCTTTCCAGCTCCTGGGGTTGTTGTGACCTGAGTTCAGGACCCTACACTTGGTCTTCTTGAGCCTCATACCATTGTACTCAGCTCATCAATCCAGCCTGCCCAGGTCCCTCTGTAGAGCCTTTCTACCCTCAATCAGATCAACAATTCTGGCTAATTTGGTGTCATCTGCAAACTTACTGAGGGTGCGCTCTATCTCCTCATCAAAATCATTGATAAATATATTAAATAGGAGTGGCCCCAATACTGAATCCTGGGGAAGTCCACTTCTGGCCAGCTGCCAACTGGATTTAATTCCATTCACCTCAACTTTTTGGGCCTGGCTGTCCAGCCATTTTTTTATCCATCAAGGCGTACACTTGTCCAAGGAATGACTAGCCAGTTTTCTCAAGAGAATGCTATAGGAAACAGTGTCAAAGGCTTTACTGAAGTCCAGACAGACAACATCCACAGTCTTTCCCTCATCCACCAGGCAGGTGATCTTCTCATAGAAGGAGATCAGGTTCATTAAGCAGGACTTGCTTTTCATGAACCCATGCTGTCTTGGCCTGATTGCCTGACTGTCTGTTATATGGTGCATAATGGCACTCAAGATGATTTGGTCCATAATCTTCCCTGGCACTAAGGTCAAACTGACAGGTCTATAGCTCCTTGGATCCTCCTTCTCGCCATTCTTGTAGATGGGTGTCACATTTGCTAACCTCCAGTTCACTGGTACCTCCCTGGTTAGCAAGGACAGCTGATAAATGATCAGACCCTACAAATTCAAAAGTGGAAGAGAGAAAGAAATCTAAGCTCATGGATTGACATTTCAAGTTTACATATCTAGCTGGTTAATGATACATAGGTGAAAGGGCAGCAGCAGAAATGACATAGAGGCAATACAACAGAGAAATGTGGGCAACCATCAAATCATTATATGCAATGGGTAATATGACACCTTCCCGAAGTATCTTTTTTTTTTTTTTTTTTTTGTTAACTCCTCCTTAAAGTAAATAGGTGTTTGGCCAAATCCTTCTAACTCAACTTTTATGAATTAAATTCACTCTGGCTGCTACAGTATAAAGACAACACGGTTGGGCCCATGATGTTTGATTTATTATGTCAGATGAAAAGCTCTGGAAATGCCTAGTAAATTTGATCTTTCTGGTAATTCCAAATACAGGATCTACATCATAGCCGTATGCACATCCAGTTATACTTTTTCTTGATAGAAAAAAAAAAAAGCAAGCAACCTGTAATCTCCTCAAATATAAAAGAAATTGGAAGAAATAAGAACCACACCTCTGTATATGTGTTCTTTGGCCTATAATGTATTTAGTGCTGCATGAAATGGATCTAAACCAACATGAAATTATTCTTCAGAAATGCCGAACCTTATCCTTTAAAGAGGTTGAAAGTGTACCTATGGAAGATGGCTGAATTTTACAATGATTTCCTCAGCTTGAGCTATATTAAGAATAATAGGATTATGTTATTACAACTCTAGCTGTGATAGGGCTGGAGAAGGTTACTTAGATCCTGTGGCTACACTGCTAAATAGAAGAGAGCCAGGAGCTAATCCTCAGTGCTAAGGCCAAGCGAGAAGCACAGACAGATCCATGATATACAGATCTTCTCCCTGCAACGTACGTCATCCCATGTGATGCCTATGTGGTCCAATGGAAAATGCTTCTTTCCATGTGTTTTTGCTCAGTTCAAGATGTCTGAAGTAACGTGTAACCTGCGTTGCAGCTTGCCAGAGTGTGGCTATGTACACCACATAGCTTATTGTGGTGTACAACACTTCACAGTTCAGCCTGCGACTTAGTGTCTATTTTGGTGTCCCAGGAGCTTAAGAAGTGGCAAAACATTGCCCATGTTTCTACTACTGACTTTTTCTGGAATAACAGAGTGAGCCAGCTGCCCAGAAGCCCTGCAGTTCAACTGCTGGGAAATGATGAGCTGAGAGCACTAACCACACGGGCCAGGCTAAATACACTGCAATTTCTGCCAGGACAGGATCCTAAAGCAGCTGATTTGACTGAGGAGACTCTTGCATGCCCTCTGGGACAATGGAGGCACTGTTCCTTTATCAGGAAAGAGGAACAGAGGCAGGGAAAACACCAACACTAGGGAGAAACCTTTTATACCAATTCTAGGCAGAGCTCCCTGGGCTTTCAGGCTCCTGCAGGAACATTACATTTTCCCCCTACCACATGTGGTTACTTGTGTCAGGAGAAGGAAGCAAACGTCTCATGCAAGACAATCTGCAGCCATTTCCAGACTAGTAAAGGCAATTCCCAGGGTGCAGAGGGCTTTTGGTAGCATTCCCAGATCTTGCCAATGAGCAGCACAGCACATGCCAGCAGTTGCTCAGCAAACCTAGCCAAAACTCTATTACCGATCTCGAATGTCCTCTCCTTTTTCCAGCAAGGCACTGGAAATAGCATAAAGCTCTCCATTCACTTGGCAGTGCAGCCTACAGACACAGCGGGGAAGTCCCACGGGACTCACCACATGGCAGAGACAGATGGGCTCTTCCTGCTCTTTCCCTCCATTACCTTTGCCTGTGCTTACTTGAACATCCTCCTCCTCTTCTCTTGCAAAGTAAGCCTTAGGGATATTGCATGGCTACACAGTTAGCAGCATTGATACCCATGACCATGTCATCTCCTCTAGGCTCATGGTCTCAGGAGTTGCCATGCCATCTGCTCTAGACCTTTTCTCTAAGCAGGTCTTGGGGCATGGTTTCCAGAGGCACCAGTCTAGCTGAATGTTCTCATACAAAGTCACACATTTTAGCTGTGAGATGTATATGCAGCAAGAATTTTGGCCTAGATAACCGTGCTGGGTTTTTAGTATCTCCATGCATTACCAAGAGCACCAGGAATGTTGCCTTGGGCTTGTCCCTGGAGGTCCTCCAGCGTGGAGCTGGCTGCTGAAAGGGCTCTCCCCCTTGGTGCTGAAGGAGGTGCAGGCTTAGTTAAAAGTCTTCTGAGGGACTGCTGTAGGTGTCAGATAGGATTGCTTGTCTCAGCAGGATGAAGGCCACAGCCATGGAGATAACACTCTTATAATACCTATGTCCGGGAGAATTGCACGGAAAAGGCCTTCTACTCCATCTCCTGATGAAAGCATCAGACACTCAAGTTTGATTCCAAAATATCTTAGATCTATAACGCTAATCATAAGTAAGGTATGCTACAGCTATGGCCTAGGGCTATCGTGAACACTGTTACCTTGTTGTCTACTAGTAACTCCGTCCTCTTTTTGTCACTGGTAATTCTTCTCTTGATCCCTGTCATGTAGCTACTACTGTTATAAGGAGTTTATAAGAATGCAAATAAAGGGTTGTTTGTTTGTCTCACTGCTACCTTGAGGCACTTCTCTCGTGCTTAGTGCCCATCACTGAAGCCTACTCTCCATCCCTTGGCTCTCATTTCCAGATACATTCTGTGGCCCCAGGAGACACTTTGCATAATTCAAAAATTAGCACTCAGTCTGAAGATGGGAGGATTGCCAGCTAATCAAACAACACTAAAAATTATCCTTTTTTTCTTCTGCCTGGCTCAGTACTCCACTTCCCAAATGCAAATTATACATTTCAATTTCCAATATTTCCCCTGTTCTCGCCTTACTGCCCTATCCTCTATATTGAATTTTATTCTTACTAGTGCAGAGCACTGTCCTGCTCCAATGAGATACAGAACTTAACTGTCTAGTTTTTTAAAAATTTTATTTTAATCTTTTGGAACCAAATACATAGGTAGAAAGCAATAAGGAGAAGAAGGTAAACACAAGACTGGTGGGACACGGAGGAACAAGATTAGGGGAAGAAGAGAGTCAGATTAGCAGCCAGCTGCCAGAAGTCAGCTGAATTTGAGCCATGTGCAGGGGTTGTTTACTTCATGGCCATCTAGGAGGTGTCAAAGAATGAGGTCATGAGGGACATCCACTCAGCTTTTTGCTACTATTGCTTTGCTTGCTCCAGCTCTAAGTTGTTTTAGTCACTGGAAAGGCTTTATTTGTCATCAAGCAGTTGCTGCAAAAAGAAAGAGGGTGAGTAGGAGGCCACTCAAGTCCATATATTACATATTTAATCACTGATTCCTCTAATGCAAGGGTTATTGCTATAGGCATGTTTTCCATTTTATGCATCCCTCCTGGGGGCCACATATAATTCTTCATATTGTGGTTGACATTCGGGCATTTAAATTACAGCTCGCTATCTTGCCTTGCAGACTGCAATGACTTTCTTGGCTTTAGAGTATTTGCTGTCCAGATGGTTGCTGTCAAATAAGAAACAGGTGGCATCACTGACGTGTGGTTTGCCTATAAATTTCTTCAGAAAACAGAGTAAAATTTCAAAATGTTCCTAAGCATGATGGTCTGTATTATTAAAAGACATTTCAGCCCTAGGTAGTTTACCAATCTCTGTGGGACTCGGGGAGAGAGAGCCTTGGAAAAGCCTCTGAGCAACTTGAAGACAACTATTTCTTGGGCTTGCATCTTCTTTTCCCAAAGAAATGACACTGCCCTGATGAGCTAGGATCCCACTTCAAATAATTTCTTCTCCTTTCGTTTAAATCTCTCTCCAGCATTCCCTCCACTAGATGGTACTAGGGCAACACATTTGTCTTCACCGGCTTTCCCAGTGATGATAGTCATAACAAAGTGTCCCTGCATATAGAAGCAGAAAATGGTCAGGCTTTCAACTTCTGGTGAAGACTTGTTAAACTTTCAAGGTGAAATACTCAAAATCTACCAAAGAAAACAGGTGGCCTGAGCAAGCTTGCTTTTGCCTCTGTTAGAACAATCTTCAGTTGCATATATCACAGTCATTTTTCCACATTTTTGTTTTTATTTGCCCTCTAAAGGCATATATAACTTAGAATGCTGTTACAGAAAACAAATGGTAAAAATCATATTACAATTAGATCCCACCACTATCTTTTCCCAAAAGTTACCATTTAACAAAAAACTAATTCGTTTGCCTGTCCTTACCAACATTATTTGCTGCAATATATATATATGGCATCCAAAGTAAGGCAAAACTAACTCTTGCAGCTTGTATAACTTAACCCAGTAGCTCATCAGTGTCACTGGCAGCTAGCAGCCCAGTAAATGATAGTGCCCATGCACTTCAACATATTCGTATGTCTTGCGTTGATGTTTTTAATACCTCAACTTTTCTACCTTTGGGACTTCTTCGAGCGCAGGGCTGAGTGAGGGTGTAGGGAGATGAATGAATCTACATATTCACAGTTGTATCGGGATTCTTACGTCCTAGACTGAGTGCAGTACCTTATTCCACGGGCAATGTTAAAATCTACGGCTATTTGAGTTGCAAGATCACACGAGAGAGGTAGGCTACATTTTGCCATTTCTGCTCCAAGACAAGCAGAATTGCAATAAGGTTTATACAACTTGTCAGCCAAAAATGTTGTACAGCAATAAAAGAGCAGGACTCCCAGGCTGTGCTGGAGGCTCTGACAGCTCATCCGATGAGCAGCACAAAGCTGTCAGAAAGAAAAAAAGATTAAATAAACACGTAGCTATTAGGACATGCTGGTATGTCTCTCAGACTTTTAAACCCAAGAATTGCTGATTTTTTTTATTTTTTTTAAGAAAAATTTGCAGACTGTCTGCAACAATTAGCCTCTTTTCTTAGTGTGTGACTGGAGGATCTAAAGTATTTTATATACCTTCTTCTCACTTCATCTGACTGTAAGACCTCCCTGAACACTAGAAAAACATTAGAAGAGACAAAAGGAAAAGACAGCGTATTTCTGATAACTCTAGAAGCTGTTATTGGTTATTAGTGATACCATAATGTATGACATTCCTCAAGAAGCTTCAGGCTGACAGTATCAATCTCTGGCCAAAGCAAATGTAAGATGCTTTGAGAGCATTTTTAATGAAGAAAGATGGGATTTTCGTAGATCTTGTTCTTTTAGTGTGCACATTTCAGAATTCAGTTAAGAAAGGTTACTTGAGGGAAGACAGTTTGAGTTAGTTCCACCAGCATTAAAGCAAGATTAATTTTTCCTTTTTTTTTTTTTTTTCAGAACTGGTACCATTTTCATGCATGTAAAGAGCTTTTCTGCCTACTAACAACTCTTCACTTTCTAATGAACCTATGACTGACAGGAAGTTGAGCTTTTCTTTCCTACCACTAATACCACCATTGTATGTGTCTTGTTAACCAGTATTGTGTATCAGTCACAAGCTGACTCCTTTGTGCCTTTGTAAAGTATCAATTTAGTCAGCATTATCTACTGGGGAGACAATGCTGCCGGTGAACGCGAACACAAAAATCCCGTAGCATTACAAGCCCTAAAACCACTGGTTCAGCCAGGAGCCCTGGAGCCTGGGAGGTGATGAGGATGTAGCCAGAGAGCCAGCTGTCCCATAGCAGCTGGTCACTGTGGGGTCCAAGGGAGGGAGCCAGGACAGGTCCGGCTGCCAGGATGGCCAGGGAGAAGGGGTAGCTGGGAGCTCCGAGAGCATCTTCATTCTGGATGCCAGTTGGGTTGCTTGGCTGGAAAAAAAACTATGCCATCCAGATCTGCCTGCCAACCTGCCTGCAACTTGACTATGCTGATGTTTGACCAGACTGACACATTCCCAGCGTCTATTCTGATTTTTGATTAATCAGGCTTTTCCAACAGTAAACTGATTTCCCTGCATTAAAAAAACAGCACCAAAAGCAAACTCTGTGGCGTGTGCAGAAGGTTGCAGTTCTGTCGCTGTATCCTGCACTCTGCAAGGAGTCTGTGGCTCCTTGTACCTGCAGATGCGAGTTACCTCCCTGATGGTCTCCGGGTAGACTTTAAAAGGGAAGGTTAGACCAATGTAGTCTCTCCTTTCCTGCCTGGGTGATGGTCAGCAGAAACACCCAACCCCCATTGCACTAGAGAGGGGGAGGGCAGCAGCTCTGTGGGGGTTCTGTGTCTTTGGATGAAGTTGTCCCTTTGTTAGTCCAAAATAGCTCAAATTGGGCAACTTTCCAAGCATGCAGTGAAAGACGTCTGTTTGAGACAGTGCTTAGAGAAGGCTGAGGATGGAGGACTGAAAAAGAGGTGCCTGACTGGCTGGGTTCCCACCAGAGTGATTAATGTAATGTTGCTGGGATTTTACTGCATTATTAATGAAGTGTTAGGGTGCCTGGAGCACTGAAAAAACATATCTGGAAAATATTACTAAAAACCTGAATAGGTGTATTGGATAACCTTTCATATTTTTTTTTTCTTGCCCATAGAGTCCTTATCTTGCCGGAGGAAGGCTATAAATAATAAGAGCAAGACTACACAGGCGCTGCTCCTTCCATCTCCCCAAGGAGTGGTGGCCCCGCTGCCAGCGGGCTCTGGGTGCCAGCAGCCCATGGAAGCCTTGCCCAGGGGGTGTGTGGGGGCTTGATGTGCACCCACCGAGCCCCTCTGGACTCCCAGCCAAAGCTCGAGGCACCGGGGAGGTGATGCCTGTGGAGTTCTGCTTTGTGGAACAGTGTCCGGATCTGACAGGGAACAGTCTGGGCTAATTTGGGGCTATTGTTTGCATTGCTGAAGCTTGCATCTGGGATGATCCTTGTAAAATACCTGTACTTTTTTCCCTAAGCTGTTACTTTCTTTTTTATTGTCACGCGTTGTTTTTTCTTTTCTTCTAAGTCCTTAACTCTTCTGATCTATATTTTAATAATCTCATCTTTTCTGATAGTAGCAACTGTGGGTTTGTTGGGGGGGAGGGGAGATTTTTGTTGCCTTTTTTGTTGTTGTTTTGTTTGTTTTTCTTTTTTTTTTAATTGCTGTGCTTTAAACCAGCCTTGCCTGTCTAAAGCTTCCAGTTGCTAAGCGACTTTTCCCCTCACCCTCCCCGCAGCCTGGTTGCCATAGAGCTGCCAGCCTCGGCTATCAAGTAGCAGAGAGCAGTCATTACTCATCGAAAAAAAAAAAAATCCACCAAAACCCAGGGCTGCATAGTCAAATAAACATTTTCTTTCCTTTTGAATTTATTTTGCGAGGCAGTGGGAGGATCCATGCGCACATTACAGCCGCGGCTGCACACTGCGTTATTTTCTCGCAGAAGTTTTTGGGTCGGTCTCTGCGTTAAAATAAGATGGACTGCAGTGCTGACTCACGGACACCTGTGACATCGTTCATGGCAGCAACAGATATCTGAGGATAGACTTTCGAAGAAGCTGGTTTTCAAACCTGGGCAACTGGTATTGCACCCTTCATGACTGTAATTCACCCCAGCACAAGCAGGTGCTCTGCAGCTCTGCAAATCCGAGCATCTTTCCTTAGAAACGCGGTGAAACAGTTAGAGCTTTTCTCTTGAGACATTCTTTAGTAACAATAACGCCATACACGCATAAAATGTATGGTGTGCTACCATTAAAGACTAAAAGAATACACACTGGTTAAAAACTGGCTTTTCTTTTCAAATGCTCTAAAAAAAAATTTGTATGCAGAATCATATCCAAAAATTGAGAGTCTTCCAATTTTTGAAGAAAAATCATATCCGCAGTGGCTTGGGTGAGACAAAAGTTAACGTCAGCCCTAAAACATGATACACAAGAAGGAAAACCTGACGGCTTTCTGCTCTAAAATGGCGAGCTTTCTTGTCATCAGTCTAGTGACTGCCAGGCTTTACCAGCTGGGTGCTATAGGGTGACACGGAGCACGGAACACAAGCCTGGGCTCTCATCAACCACGCTATCCATCATATCCAGTCAGAAAAGTAAGTTTTTGACATTTCTATAAAAATGAAGGTATGCAGGCTTTAAAATACCTGCTAATAAAGAACAGGGTAGTATAAGATTACCTGTGTGAGAATATAAATCACAGGAGTTAAATTTGAGTTGACAGCTGAGGGAGAGGGGCTTTTCCACCAGTAAATGTTACAAGCAGTAGTTGAGTTGGACACAGAATAGTTTCAGTTGCTCTGTGACTTTAGTGTCCATTAATCACAGCAAAAGCCTCCACCTTGGGCTGTCAGTATAAAGCCTCTCTTAACATCCAGGGAACTTTCTTCCCACGTTCCGCAGCCGGTGAGATATTGTGATAATAAATGCAGTGAGGAGCTAGACTCCGTGTCCTTACATGCCCTTCCATTTATCCAATCCAGCATCTGCCTATTTGAACAAGTGCATCAGATACAGGCAGCGTGCCAGCTATTAAAATGTTACACCTACCGCCACGGAGCTGCATTGTACATTTTGTTTTTCCCTTGTCCTTGAAAAGGCCTCACTCCTGAAGTAAGAGGAGTGTGTTTAATGGCTCCTCGTCTTAAATTCCCTATTTACCAAACTCCGTGCTCCCTGATTTGGCACTTTGTATTCTCTTCCCTTCATGCTATTCTTGGGAACATTAAATATCATAGGGCAAGAAAAGTCATTTAAGAACCTTTGCCAACCTTACGGAAAACTGATTTCAAACTTCATTTATACTCTGATGAAGTGTGTAAGAAACAAAAAAAAATACAAAACCAAAAGGATTATTTTCTAAGTTCCCCCTTTTTTAAAATCAGGGTGGTTTTGTTCTTCTTCAGAGCTGACCTGACACAACTTCAGGTGGGGGTCCCTGTGCTGTGGTCAGAATCCAGATATTACTGCGGTTTCAAGAAACTGACATTTTTTAACTGAAAAATAAGGGCAAAAAATGATTCCCTGCTTTACTATCTGTTGTTCTAAAGGAAGACTATGAGAATGACCATGTTCAATAAACTAGGAACTGAAGGTCTATGGAACAGATCATTTTGCCCTGGAAATATTGATTTAAGGGAAAATATTTTCAGATCTATTATGTGAAGACCCTTGCCTAATCACAGAGTTAGGTGAACATCCTTATTCTCAGTTAGATTGATTTAGCTCTAGGCTTCATTTCAGCCAGAAGATAAATTACTGGAATAAAGGTTAAATATCCAAATTAGGAATTTTATTGCCTGTGTTCCTTGATGTTTGAAATGGTAATAGAACAAATTGAACATTAACCGAGTAGGACCAAGGCATCTCTATTTGCAGGGTTTTGACATCTGAATTGGGCAATAACTCCTCCATGCTGAAATTATGCAATGGTTGTTAGTCAGTCTTTCATTTCCTCAAGCATTTGTGCACAGATTACATCCGCATATTATATTTTATTATGACTCATTAAAATGCTAATCGACAAAAGTATGCTATCACAATTCCAGGAGAGTTCTACATCATTAAATGGGTCTCCATTTTGATACCTTTCTCACAGCCAACACACACATCAACTGAGATCCACATCAACAGCTTTCTCTCTAAATCTATGAACAATGTTTGCTTTGCACATTGCCAGTCTTGCTGTACCTGTTTTGTGCAAGTCTTCTCCTTCTGATTTCTTTCTGGTTTCCAAACCTCCTCTCCCAACACCTCCAACCCGTTCTCAAGGTGAAATCACTGTATCATGGTTAAAGTACTTCCATGAGAGCTGCCTCCTCTGCTGTACTTCTACCTATCGCAGTCCCCAAACTTTTTTCTCTAACATTGTCAAGGTTTAGGGTCAGTCCACTAGACCTATAACAGACACACTCTTTCACTCCAAAAAGGGGAAGAGAAAGGGAATAAGTGAGAGAGACTTAAGGATCTCTGTTGGCCCCTCTCCCCTCCCAGAGGGGAGACAAAGGGAATGAGAGAGAGACTTACAGATTAGAAAAGAAAATTGAAACTGCTGTAATGAAGATAATAAAATAGAATGTATACAAATGCAGTATCAGCTCCTGCCCCAAATGGCAATTATGTGACTGTTGCCACTGATGCTGTGGAGCAGGCTCTGGGGAAGTCCCAGATTGGACTCTGTGGCAGA
This sequence comes from Coracias cyanogaster, assembly GCA_033124195.1. Taxonomy (NCBI): domain Eukaryota; kingdom Metazoa; phylum Chordata; class Aves; order Coraciiformes; family Coraciidae; genus Coracias; species Coracias cyanogaster. The sequence continues at coordinate 131,551 of JAVSBS010017018.1, forward strand.
TGGGAACCAGATTCAGGAGTTGGATCCTGGAACTGGTTTCAGGTACACACAAATTGGGATTGAAGGCAGAATGGACAGAGTCCTCCTTGGATCCCGGCCACTGAAGAAGAGGAAGCCAGAGAGAGACCCTAGTGATCCCTCAGCTTTATACTGAATATGATGTATATGAGGTGGAATCCCTCGTTGGTCAGTTTAGGGCCACCTGACCTGGCTGCTTCTCCCCGCAGGTGTGGCCTTTCCCTTTCTGCACCCCTCAACGTGGTACACAGGAGTTGGCAGTGACCTTGGTCTGCACACCAGTCCTTGGTAATTCTAATCATGGAGAGTTATCAGTGCTAGAAGCAGACACTGTCTGCAAAAACATGCTGTTACCTTCAGAAAGTGCAGTTAATTAGAAGAGACTCAGACAAAAAGCAAAATCACTGAACAGAATTAACTCAGTTCTAACTCAAACAAGGACACATAAATCCTTTGATACCTACTTTTCCTTTGTCAGTTCCTGATCTGCTTGTTGTTTTTGTATTTTCCCTTCCTGTCCAGGTCTCCTCTCCAATCCTGTCCTATGCAGTTATTTGTGTTCACTACAAAGTACCTCCACACCTAAGTTGTTTATCAGGACATGCATTCACCATTCATACATTCTGAAAGCCAAGATATCAGATTGACCATTGTCCTTACAGCTAACAGACTTTCTCCCTTAAAGCTTTTAGGTAACGGTAACTTTACATCAGCAGAATTTCCACTTTGCTGAACCTTAGTTACTCTTGGAGACTGTTATTTCTCACCAGATATATGCTTATCCTGTTCCCGTTTTCTACCACTGACCACACTTCAACATTATATTGATTATTTTCCTTGCCACCCAGACTATTTCTTCAAAAATTGTTCTGAAACATTACTTCCCTCTGACAGAAGTTAAAATTTCTCAATCTTGAATTCCATTTCTCAAACATTTACATTAAAATCTAGAATTTGAATCCAAATATTCAAAGATATTTTCCTTTGCTTAGCAAAAAATTTTTGAGAAGGAATGCGCAGTTTTAATTCACAGTTGCAGTCTACCTCTTTCAAACTGTCAGGAGGAGTCATTCTACTTCAGCTCCACCAAAGCGATTATGTCCCTTTCCCTTGCACTTTGTACCACCTCGCTTCTCTGTGTCACTGGGTTATTGTCTTGTGTCCCTGGAGCCTGGGGCTACTCAGGCAGGATTTGTGGCCTTCTCTCCATTTTAATTTGGACACTGAATTATATGAATTTAGGCCATCGCTTTAGGAAGTCGTGGACAGTGAAAGCAAACAATGATGACAGTCTTGAGAACTGAGAAAGTTGGCCTGAGTAAAAGAATGACTCTTACTCTCACCTGATAACAGAGCCATAACTGGGATTAGCTGAATCTGGGACTACCATGATTTAGTTTAGATAGTTGTGACTGAAGAAAGTTGAGGCATTCTGGCTGCTTTCAAAATAAATATGTTGATCATCTGCTCTCATTGGCTCCAACTCCTGTTGGCTTACTTGAGTTTTTAAAAAGTAGCATGTCTGTTTATTGTGCACCTGGTGTAATTCTATTTTTGTGCTACTATGAGGCATTTGATCAAGTACTGCTGACTACTGCAGTATTTTGAGCATGTATATGTGCATGTAATTCTAACACATAGCCTCAAAGAAAAAACTTTGTCAGAATTATAGATCACTAGATATCCATTATTCACCATTGTCTGGATTTCTGTCCAAAACATTTTGTTATCCTTTTAGTGTGATAGCAGTTTTCTAGACCATTGTACAAGCTTTAGTGTTACTTAGCAGTTAATCTCACCCAAAATGGAATAACAGGCTTCTTTGTCTACCCAAATTCACACTGTTTGCTGTTTGATCTAATCAAAGAAAAATAAACACCACTCATTCTTATCCTACTACTTTTCCTTCCACTGTACTCTCCAAATACTAATGCAGACCACATATACCAGTGGAAAGTGAAAAAACCCCACACGCAGAAGAGGTTAAATTCTAGTCTGAAACAACTTGTGACAAGAAATAACAATAATTATAATTAATTATATAATTTATGTAATATATATTATATAATAATAATAACAAGAAGAAATAATCCGTTAAGAGTAAATAAGAGAAACTCTAGCATGTTCTGTGGATGTATGAAGGTCTGGCTGGTATCCATGGATGCTCAGACGTTGCTGTGAAGGAAACCTTCAGAAATGAGTGGATAGATGAAAAACAGTGCCTATCTTTTCTGGGGGGTTTTTTGGTGATTTTTTTTGTTGCTGTTGATTGGCTTTTCTTTTGTTTAAGCTTTGTATATATGGGATCTCTTTCTCAAGTGAAATACATGTAATGAGGTTCCTCTTAAAATAATGGTGACTTTAGGTAAGCAGTTTTCTGAGTGCATTATAGGACGAACTTTCTATTCCCTTTCTAAAAAAGTGATTATTTAGAGCCATTAATATCTGTTTCCAATCTCCTATCTCCTACTTCCATGCCTTTCAACTGAAGATACCTAGGAAGAATTCTAATTCTTCCTTTCCTCTGCAGGGAATAAAATGTAATAGCCCATGGCTTCAGAGATAAATGTACTTTTGTTGCTGTTGCCATGTTTTTGTCTCTTGTGTCATTCTTTTTTGTTTCTTTCTTTCTTTTTCTTAGCCTAATTCCCTATTCTCTTGTACATTTGTATTTCAGATTTTAGCCAGAGGCATAAAGTGCTTCTCAGAGAGCGTCTTGAAACTTCTCAGTCCATTCCCTGAAATCAGCATGAATGTTCCTGTCTCATGGGACTCCTAGAATAGATGAAAGCTTGCAAGGGCATCTACAAAGTGAAAAACCACAAAAGGGAAAAATAAAGTCAACTTGACTACAACTCTGCCTGCCTTTTTACCTTGGGTGAGAAAGACCATCCTCTTATCTCAGAATCAAGGCCTCAGTCCAGCTTTCACTGAAGACAGTGGAATGTCTTCCCTGGACTTGACTCAGAGCTGCATCGGTCCCCAGCACTCTTCCACAGTACTCAACATTAAAGCCAGTGCTTGGGTATAGTCAGGCCATAGCAATACTCCGAATCACTGTTTCCTTCCCAGATCAAGCAACTATCTGGTAACGTTTTGTGCTTGTACATTTCTTCAAGGCATGTATTACTTCATTAAGGCTTTAAGAGTACAGGTTCTATTTTTCAGGATGCCATATGCACCATGCAGCCTTACTTTCATTGAAAGTCACTTGACTTTCAAGTCTGGTTGATGCAGAAGGAAAAAAACTTACTGAGTCTTTAAGGTATGACTTTACAGCTTTTTTTTTGTCCAATCTTGTGTTCTCATACAGTTTTTGTTGATCACAGAACAGTTTAGCATACCAGCAGAAATGCTTTTCTGCATCCCACTGGGTATTACTAAAAACCCAGCAATATTTTACATTCCTCCTTTTCAGTCTTTTTGGGGACATAAGTCACACCCTTGCCATGTTGTACCACTCCATTAGGGCAAGGTGAACCTTAAATTAATTTAATCTGGCCTTTTAGGATCTGTCTTGTTCTGTGAGATCCACTGTTTGCACAAGCAATGCAGAAGCTGCCATTTACTGTTAATACAGGGAACAGAACTGAAATGTATTCTTATTAGTAAAAAAAAATTATCTGCATTATTTACAGGCCTGTAAGCAAGGTCTTTCACAAATAGATCATCAACTTCTCACAGACCTGAACATAGTGTCCACAGTCCATGATGCAGAGAGGCAATTAAGCTCCTAACTCTGATAGGTTTTGGTAGAAGTTCAGGTACTTCCGTATCTTCTGAGAGCCTTTGAGGATATAGGCATAGACAACATCATGTATTTTAGTATCACTGTTCCTCTCCCCTTGCCCTGGAAGACCCTAAAAAGAGCCTTGTTGGTTGCTTAACACCAGCTTTGTTCACACATCACACTGACCTGGGCACAAATCCTTCATCATTGTGTTCATTTCAGGAGTCCTGAAGTTGCAGTTGATAATGGGATGCTGGGAAAGTTGTGTGTAAGTGATCCATCTGCAATAAATTCTATAAGGTGGCTGGACAGTGACTAAAGATGTCTTGGAGCAACAGTTCAAAGACCTGGATTACAAAATTCCCAGGGAAGAAATTTCTGTCTGAAAGCTTTAGGAAAAATTCATGCTCTCTTATTTTAGCTACTACCTGAAATATTTGAATGATGATTCTTAACATTTCCTAGAATGGTATCTCCAGAAAGGAATTCATGTCTCAACAGGGCAAAACAGACACCTCTAGAGGGCTGTCTCCCTCCACTTTCCCCACAGGGACCAGGGGTGACTAAGCTTTCAATGGAGGCTCCTCATTTAGATGCCTCCAACTAGATGGTGTGAACTTTTCCGAGTTTGATACATGCAGGAAGTGACTTAGATGTTGAACTAGAATTTGCAGGAGATACGGGATAAGCTTCTGCTCTCTTTCAGTAAACCAAAGTTGGGTCTTCAGAGGGAAGAATGAAGCTGCCTTCACTCATTCCGTATAGGAGGTGATGGAGAAATGTATTTTTGCTCCGAACAGAAGCAAATATCTGCTCTGGCACTGCCTAGTTCAAAACTTTTTGATATTTAGAACTTGTACTACAACTACCACACTGTACATTCAGCAGCATAGAAAGACCAGGAGAGAAGGTGTCTGTGGAGGTGATGGGGATTGTTTACATACTTATGTACACACTGTATACACAGTTACATATACCATAACTGTCTCTTGTTCCTGCACGAAACCATTTGTGCTCAGCAAACATAGTGGTTCAGAAGCAAAACCCAGAGTGTTTCTTCTTTTCATTTCATAGGACATGGGATAAAGGAACTATGTAATGCACAGTCTAATGCATAATAGTTAAATATTTTGGATGCAAGCTAGGGCACAGGAAGTTCTACCTTAATATGAGGAGGAACTTCTTGACTGTGAGGGTGACAGAGCACTGGAACGGGCTCCCCAGAGAGGTTGTGGAGTCTCCTTCTCTGGAGACATTCAAGACCCGTCTGGATGCGTTCCTGTGTAATCTGCCCTGGATTCTCTGGTCCTGCTTGGCAGGGGGGTTGGACTCGACGATCTCCAGAGGTCCCTTCCAACCCCTAACATTCTATGATTCTATGATTACAGGAGTCATATGGAAAGCATTCTATAATCCTAGTGAACTGGAATGCATTGAGTGAACATTAAACATTCCAGTTGCAAAGGTGAGAGCACACCTCTTTCTCAAGGCCATCCCATCATTTACACACATTAATTAAGTTCTGTAACAGTCCATTGGAGCAGAAATTACTGACAGTCCCATTTCACCAGTGGGAGAGCAAGGCTCAGAGGAGCTGAAGTGTTTGTTTGGGTTTTAACACAACAGCAAATGTTTGGTAGTGTGCTAATTGCATCTGTAGTGAGTCATCAGGGTTTTGAGGTGTATCTGTTCCCAGGGCAGGCAAGTATCTGGGCTAAGCTGGTGTGCTGGAAACTGGGTCAGGTCTGGTGCAGGACGTGGGGCCAGCAGGTCCTGCTGGGCAGCAGCTGCGGGCTGCACGGTCCGGGTGGGAGACCACGCCAGGAGACCACGGTGGTTCACACACGCGGGTGTTTGCTCCTCACTGCAGGAGACAGCAGACAGGAGCCTGGCAAAGACCAAAAAACAAATTGCTGCAAGGAAACCTGTGTGTTCTGACTCATGTCCACCTCAGCAGTGTTCCAGTAAAGGACCGATATATCGGTTTTGAAGAAAAAAGCAGAACTTATCAAAGGCGTGGTAATAACATGCTGGTTTGTGTCCCAGGCGGAGTGGAAGGGGTGCTCTCAGCAGCGTGGACCCAGCATTCTGTGTGGCTCATTTCCACTCGAGATTGCAGCAAGGCAAACTTTCCTTTTTCTGTATTTCACAGCACCTGAGATGTTTAACCCCGCAAAACCCACGGGCTATTCCTTCGCTGTGGACTGGTGGTCACTGGGAATCACTGCCTACGAGCTGCTCAGGACACGGGTACTGTGCACGTGGCTCCTGTCCCTGTTCCATCCGTCTCTGCCCTTAAACACTCTGTTGGGAAGATTAATGCTTGAGAACGGGGATGAAAGAGCCAAGCCAAGTTCAAGGCTTTAAGGGTTATTACAATATAGGAAGCAGAAACCCTGTCTGCACCAGGGTTCTTGTGACCACAGCTAAGAGCTCAGGAAAACTGTCGCGACACAGCGCAACACATCACGATGGTTCCCTGCTCTGCTCAGGGGCCTCTGGGTTGGCGTTAGATGGGCAAGGCAAACAAGTGACAACACCTGAAGGCTGGGTTGCGATAGAATTTACTTTGAGCTCCCATCCTGCAAGGAGAAAAAGAAAACTTGAAAAAAATTCTCATTGCAGTTGCAAAAAGATCTCGGTCAGCCCCCGCCACGGCCCAGCCAAGCCCTCTCAGGGGCGGCTCAGCCATCGGTGTGCCGGGACACCGCTCCTGGGGCCGAAGGGATGGGTCATCCAGCAGCCCAGTCGTGCCATCCCACCCAGGACTTGGAACCCTTCCTGGGACACCATTTTTTTCATCTGATTTGATAGGTGGGAGAAATCCTGCTCCTTCTCACTTGTGTCATCTCAGACATGAGTGAAGAACTGAAAACAGTGACACATTTTACGTGGAGTATTGGGAATGCTCTAAGCACAGCACAGTATCTATAAAATCCTTTTTTGCGAGCCCTCTGAGATACAAATATTGAAAAGACCAAGCAAACACAAGCTGGCTGGGAGGCTGACTTCTGGGTTTTGCCTCCTATCTGCCATGCTGATTCAATACCTAGTCATTATCGTTGTTCTTGCTGACATTATTTTGTTTATTTCAACTGAGCTATGGTCACACAGGGAGAGACTTTCAACAGGAGGCCTGGGGAATGTACAGCGAGACCTTGTTTGAAGCTTCTTTGCTCTAAAAATATTTCCCAAGGAGGCTGAAAAAACAGCTAAATTAAAACACTTTCCTTGTGGCATTTTTCACAGAGGCCGTATCATATTCGCTCCAACAATTCCACAAATGAAATCACTCACATGTTCAAGACGGTGACAGTGATGTACCCCGCTGCGTGGTCCACAGGCATGGTCTCGCTCATCAGGAAGGTGAGAGCGGCCACGGCGCGGGGCTGGGACGTGCTGTGTCCCGGCGCTGGCTGAGAGCAGCCAAGTCCTTCCATTGTGCTTTGCAATAAGTTGTGGGGAGTCATTGCAAATTGTGTCCAGAGCGAGTGTCGGTGACCTTCAAATGGTGCTGTGTGATAAATATCCAGCTTTTAGCATCGTAGCCTCACCGAGGTAATAACCAGCCGCAGTGCCGCATCCTGGACTGGCAGGATGGAGCTCGTGCTGGCAAGATGCTAATGCATCTCTTCTGGGGACACATGCAGGCTTTGCTTCCAACTTTGTCTCTCTGAAATGATGTAACTTGGAAGTAGATACTAATATATGCCAAGGAATTGGACCAAAAAGTGGCCTTTTTTGTTTTATTTTTAAAAAACATTTTTTCCCAGCAATGAAAAGATCTGCAAGAAGTGCTGATACTATTGAAGTCCTTGGATGCCATGTGGCTTATGCACCACTGCAATTTTTTAATGAAGCTGTTACCAAAATTGCTTCAAAATCATTACTGGAATCATTTTGAGACTGAAATAATATTTGAAGTGAAACCCCACCTTCAATAAACAGACAGTGTCAGAGGCTGTTTGCGTGCAGCAGCAGCAGCGCTGAAACCCTGGATCCTGCCTCGCAGCACCAGCTGCAGGTTTTGGAAAGTGTGTAGTTTTCTACTTTTCAAATACCTGTAAGCCATGAAGTAGTACTTAACGTAGCCTTCGTCTAGTTCTTGTTCTAAATAGTAGGTAGAAATGTTTTGTAATCTCCAATGAAATACTCTCAAACTTTTTGATGGAAGTGAGACATCAGTTCTTTGCTGAGACAGAATCACGGCGTATTGCCTGAGAAGAATATTGAATAATATCTCCATGCGCTTAAAATTAAATGGAGCTAGTATTTCATTAAGCCTAATGGTAATATAGGGATATTTACAGCAGACCAGTGATGGAGACAGAGGCTGCGGTGTTCCCAGCGTTCCTCCTTGTCACAGGATGTGGTTTGGCCGGCCTGTGGTCCAGCCCACACTGGAAACCTTCCTCGGCCTTGCGCTTAGCGATGGCAGTGAAGCTCCATCCCCAGGGGCTCTGCCACTGCACCATCACCACAGCCCTCGGTGTTCCTGGCCCCCGCTGACTGTCCCAACCGCCATGGGCAGAACCAGCTCCTCTGACAGACCGACACTGAGAAGCCTGATGGTCATTTCCTTGCCCCAGCCATTACCTGGTGTAACTGCCACGGACACCTCTGGATGTACCTAAGCTCTGGTTGCACCTAAGCTCTGGTTGCAGATCTCAGGGTCTCACTTTCTCACCACTTCCATTTAACTCTTGCTGCAGCTGCTTGAGCCAAACCCCGAGAAGCGTTTTTCTCAGCTGAAAGATATTCAGGACTTCCCGTACCTGTCAGATGTGAACTGGGATGCTGTTCTCCAGAAAAGGATAGTTCCAGAATTCATTCCCACGGTAAGGCAATTTGATTTTAAAAGGTTCTCTGTGTGCCCAAGCATTACACACTGCAGCCTGCTCTCGCTCCTGCCACCAGATCGTGGGAAGTTCCTACAGATTTCCACAAGAGCATCAAATTTTGTAAGGGCCAGGGGAAAAGAGAGGCAAGGCCAATATTTCCACTTTCCTGTGGGTGTAATAAAGTGTAACAGGGGATGATTACAAAGCATGGGTGCCCCAAATTAATCTGCTCTGTTTATAATATTCCCAGAACTTCTGGATGCAGAACTGCTCTTACACACTCCGAACTATCCATGGCATGCCATGTAAAACAGGCTGGCAGTGCTTGGGAGCCATCCCAAGCCTTTCTTAGCTGCCCAGCTTTCCACCAGCTCTGCAATGGCAGAACACCGATGAAGAGGCTCGTTAGCAGCCTGGAGGTCACCCACCATTGTATTATAACTGTTTCTTCCTGGAGGGACGCTCCCTAACAATTCCACTGTTCATCGTAAAATAACACATACAGTAGATTAGTGTCTCTGATCCTTTTTTAACGGGATTGATAGAGCACAGGAGTAACATAACCCTCATGAAAAGTAGTCCAAGGACTGCTGTGTGCCGTGTTACTCCACATGTTTTTCAGCCAAACAAAAGTTGGGCTAAACTACGAATATTTGTTAATCCTATTCACTTTCACCCTCTGTTGCTGATTTTCTCTTTGGTGGGTGTATGTGTATTGCTTTAAAACCCGTTTTGCAGAGGCACAGCCCAGCCGAGACACACTGCCCTGGCTGGCACCTGGAAGCAGCCGAAGGGCAGAGCAGAAGCAGTGAGCTCACAAAGAGCCATTGTCACACTTTGACAATGTCCCCTGGCCGAAGGGACGGATACAAATGTAAGAAGTGCAGCAGGTGCTCTGGCTACGTGTGCAGTTGTAATTAGTTCATTTTTGACAAAATTCGGCTCCCAGGTGTGGTCCAATTAAGGAAACACTCTCCAAGACAGGCTCCGATCCCTTAAGGCCACCTCTTTCTCCCCTCCAGAAAGGCAGACTGAACTGTGATCCAACCTTTGAACTGGAAGAAATGATCCTGGAATCCAAACCTCTTCACAAGAAGAAAAAGCGCTTGGCTAAGAAGAAGAACACCAACAAAAGCAGTTCCTCCCAGGTGAGAGCCAGCAGGTACAAGCATGTGGTCAAGGAAGTCTCTAATTTTCCAAGAGAGCTGATTACCATCTAGCAAGACCACAGCAAACTGTTTAAACAGATCATTTTTCTCTTGTGACTAACATTATTCCCAAAATTCTTCCACATCTTCCCTTTGGTGGAGGACAGCATGTGTACCCACCAGTTTTGCACGAGAGCCCTAATGCCAGTCTCCACACCGCCATGCTCAAGATGCTGTGTCCCTAAAGATACCTCTGTATCTCCTTGAAATTGTCCTTATAATGTCTTTCTGTGCTGTGAATTTATTCCCCATCTCTTTATTTTTCTGTTTGCATGTGAAAGGCCTGCCATCTTCAAAAGCACCTCGAGATGCTCCAGAGGGACTTCATTGTTTTCAACAGAGAAAAGTAAGTTCTGGTGCAGGGGCATCGTAAGATGCTCTGGCTGGCCCCTGGCAAAGCCTGGGGCAGATTCGGGTTTGGGGCCACCTTGGCAAATACTGCAGATGAGGACTTAAGATCTTATGAACGAGGAGAGCAGGTCCTGAGAATGCTGGTTGGTCTGGCATCTGTCAAGGACTGATGTGACGTATCACCTCTTGAGCTGGAGGGCTGGGCCCACCACCACGAGCTGCCTTAATTGCCCCATTTGTGTAGACAGGGACAGATGCTGGGGGTCTCGGGGCTGCTGGGGTCCTCACAGCTCAACCGTCCCTTTCTCTCGTGAAGGGTGAGGCACCACCACAATGACACCCAGGAGACCATAACGCTGGCAAAAAGCAGAGGCACGTCCAAGGAGGACAACCAGAACAACAACCTCTGAGAGCAGCATTCCTGGAGCCTTCCTCACGGGGCCAGTGCACACCCACCCATGGACCTTCATGTTGCTGTGCCACCAGACTCACCCACTGCTGCCAGGACACTGCCGATAGCTCAGGGCAGGGCAGCTGGGGGGCGTGGGACACCCACTCCCTCTGCCTGCCACCCCACAGCCGTGTGTCCTGGGCATGGGGGGAGAGGCTGTGGGTGTACCGCTGCAATTTGCCATGGACAGTTGGACTCAGATCTTGTTATTTTGCTTTTCTTGGTGGCAGGAATGTGACCATGTGAAAATGGATGAGACAGTAGTCACCCTCTCAGCTTGGCTAGCCAGCGTGCCAGCCCCTGGTGCTGCCTGCCGTCACCAAAGCATTTGTAGAGATGTCATCACTCATATCAGTCTTGGTGGTTGGGTCCATGACAGCACTGCAGATCCCAGCGTTGTGGCGGCTGGGACTCCTGCATGGGCTCACAGCTGGTTGCTCCAGGTGGAAGAGGCTGTGCTCAGCTGCAGGGGCTCCACCAGCATATAGCAACAAAGGTGGCCTTTGCTCACGTGAGTGTGGATGTGAAGGGCTGGACGTGGCGATGAGCTCCTTCCTTAGCTGGAGGAGGCAGCAAAGGTTTCCTGTCCACTTCCCCCTCTCCATGCTGGTTCCTGTTCCCATTTCTCGCAAAGCAGGCTTGGCTTGGTGGGTGCTCAGCACACGCAGGCAGGTGTGGCTTGAAGAGGTGACAACCAGGCACTGGTGAATAACCGGCATCCAGATACATTTCCAGTCCAGCCTGGAAAAAAACTATTCACCATCACGTTAAACTGCTGCAACTCACTGAATCTGATGGAGTTTGGCTTCCAACACCAGAGATAAATTTGAATGTGTATTTTTAATCTCTCTACCATTGAAATCATGCTTGATTTAAGCAGCTGCTGTTTGCAGGACCAGACATACCCCTGGTGCGGTCTTTGCCAAGACTAAGATTGGCCAAAGCATTTCTATTACGGGAATGATGCTGTTATTTAAATGCTTTGGCAGACCTGAGGTTCCTCCCTCCTTATTTGACATTTTTCCTATTCTCAGCAATATAACAAACACGTGACAAACCACTTGCCTCCCATTTGCCCAAAGGTGGTCTTTGTATCCCCTGTGCCCTCCTGCCTTTCTCTCTGGCTAAATCTGATCAACTCTAGAAAGAAGTCTGTCTTTTTTTAGCTGTAATTTCTAACGGAGTTGTGGGCAGCACTGACCGTGGTTGCAGGTCCTGGTGTCCGCTAGCAGGCAGGGCATGAGGAGGATGCTGGCACTGCAACGCGAGCACCTTCTGGACTCCACAGGGGCCTGTTTGACTCATGCTGTGCATCCTCTTCCCACTGTGGTGCAGTGTGGACCTTCCCCTCTGTACAATAAAGACAAGCAGCTCCCCAGTTTTAGAGGACTATAGCAGTTTCTTCACCGACATGAAGGTAGGTAAGGGGAAGGCGGTTCTGGGTGATGGCCGCTGGCACCGAGAGCTCCCTCTGCCCGCAGGCGCGGATCAATGTACCGAGGTGCCACCACCTCCTGCCACACGCTGTGCCTGGGAGCCTGGTTCTCCTCAGGTCTGGGGAGCAGGAGCAGCAGCATCACTGTGTGCTGCTGGTGTGGAAAAAAACAGCCGGGAAAGCATGACCCTTTTTCTGCGCAGGGAGCTGCAAAGCTGGAGTGGAATTAGTTCACCAGTAAGTGGTTATCAGAGTCCTCAAAGGGGTCATTGCCATGGGAAAGCCACCTTTTCCTGCCAAGTCCCAGCACACCCACAGTATTCTGGCTGTGTTGTTGCTCTTCCCTGCAGCCATCCCTGCTTTCCAGCAGTAACACTGTGGAGCGGGGTGGGGGGCTCCGTGTCTCTCTGCCTTCAGACGGGTCATTCCCAGGGATATCAGCCAGAGCACCTGCAGCGTTTGCCACTGATCCTCTCTTCCTTGCCCTGTCCTGCGCCGGGTCTGGGGGCATCTGGGGCCAGGCACAGCTGAGAGGGACTGTGCCAACAGCCGTACCTGTCCCCGCTCAGTGCACAGCTTCCACCGCCTTGCCCTGGTGCAGGTAGCAGAGAAGTTCACACACCAGAATCCTGTTTATCTGGGGCCCCAGGCAAGAAAGCCTCTGCCTTTTGCTAGGGAAAAATCTGTTGCTGCATAAATACCATTGTACCGGCTGACCAAAAAACCCAAAACCTCAAGAACTTAAATGGCAAGAGCGTTGCATCTTTAAAAACTCCCCAAAGACTTCTAAAATATTATCTCCTTTCCCCTCTTCATCTGTAAACAGAGGCACAGCCTCTGCTTCACCAGGCAACGGGGAAAAATTTAATTACTTGATAGCAGAACTTCACAAAATGTCTAAGTATGAACAGCCTTCCTCTCCCCTGGCACAACTCTTCTGGCATGGCCCCTTAAGGACGGCTGCACGGACAACTTGTCCTGTCTGAATTGCAGGCATGTAAAAATAAATATTTCAAGGTCAAATACTTGAGGAAGAAAAATAAGTGTATTTATTTAGCACAGCCTAAACTGACACTTAATTTTTGCAACATTTGAAAAACAAGGTTTTTTCTTGCATGCTTTGCAAGCTTTAGAAGGCTGTGACCCTCGGCTTGGTAAACACCCCTTGACAGAAAGGGAGCATTTAACTCCCCCCAGGAAACAGCCTCCAGGCCAGCTCCTTGGTACAACCCGAGCAGGGAGCACCTAGTCCCTGACACCAGCAGCAGCGAGCACCACACGGTTTCCACCCAAGCTCCTGGAGCTCCAGGACAGCCCCAAGCCCCCCGGCCCCGCGGCCCAGCTTGCCCACGGGGCACAGCTTCGCACCACCCCTGCCCAGCAGCAGCCTGAGGAAGAAAAAAGCCAACCAGTAACATGAGCTGTTTGAAGGAACAACTTTTTTTTTTTTAATAAAGTGTACAAAGTAGTAAAACTCCTTACACGAGGCGCCGTGATGGCGGTTACAGAGATGATTCGGGCTCTCCCGTGGGCCTCGTGGTGAAACGCCAACAAACGTTGGGTGGAGATGAAGGATGTGAACACGACACAGACCCACCTGCCCCCGCCAGCCCCCGTGAACCTGCCCTCCCCATCCCACGGCCGGGCTCCCTCTTCGCCTGCCTGGCCGGCTCCCCGTGCCCCACACCACGGCATCCCACACGCGTTCAACACCAATAACACACTGAACCGAGCGACCTGTCTGAGCGGCATGCATACAGAAAGGAAGAGTAAAAACACAACCCGACCGAACCCACAACAACAACAACAGAATTTTAAGGCTATGCATAAAACAAAATGAAGCAATATCTTTAAAGCTAGGTAGCGAGTAGCATTTGTGAAACATAAGGCTTGAGGCTTGTTGATTCTTCAGAACAGGTTTATTTTGCTTTTCCTTCTTAAACACCAATGTACCATATTTCTTCCTTCGCTTGAACAGGGGTTTTGTTTCATTCTGGGCAGGGGGGTTTAACTCAGGGAGGTGATGTTGGAACGGCCTCCCGGGGGTGCGACGATGCGCTTGCTTGCGGAGCGAACACCGTCATCGATCTGGGTACCTGGGAGAGGACAAGAAAGCACAAAGGGAAGGGGAAAAGGGAAGTTAAGAGCGTTTTCTTCACAGGACTGAGCAGACAGGCAGCTCATGGTCTCACTGAAGGGCCTCCCAAGGCTGTCTGCATCAACCCATTCCCTCTCCACCTCCAGTAATGACCCCAAGAGCAGCAGTGGCTTGAACACCTCTGTAGATGCTCCTCTGTGAACAGATCCATGCTGCAAAAGCAGGGTCTGATGCTGTGCTGGCACCCCCATGGCTACAGTTCTCCTTGCTCCTACTGCAAGGTGCAGCAGGGTGGAGGGTCAGCTCCAGCCATGTCCTTTAAAGGACACATAGGGTCTCGCCCCACCAGGCTCCACGCTTGTGCTCAGCTTGCCCCAGGCCATCTCTCAGCTGCTCCCCACCCCAAGCCAGGGGCTGAGACAGCATGGCCGGTGGCCCTGTGCTCTCCCAGCCCAGCACCACGTGTGTTCACCTGACAGGCTGAATCCAGACTGATGGAGGTTCCTGACGGGCGGCGTCTGTCGCGTGGGGGACCCCCTGGTTGACCCTGCAGGGGTCCCCCCCTTGGGGGTTGTGGTCAGGTCAAACACAGGTCCATCATACATGCCCCGGGGCACGGCATGCATCTCTGCCATCTGTCACCAGAGAGAAGAGGACAGTGACACTTCCCTGCTCCTCAGGAGCATCCTGCCATGGCAGCATCACACTCCAGTGATCCTTGGCTCCCCAGTCACACCACCAAGTGGCAAGTCACACCACCAACCCTGCACCCCTTGTTCCGCCTGCCCAAGACTTCCCTGCAGCCTGGGGGAGCCTGGCACAGCACCACCACCCACTTCCTGTGTGACAGCCTCCCTCCACTCCCACCCTGCAAAGCGTGCAGAGCCTGGTGCACAGCTTTACACTGCATGGATGGGGAAGGAGAAGGCCATTTTACCTAGTCTCCTCATTTTTAACTTGGCACCTCCCCCACGGGAGGCATCACCTACTGCTGATCCTGTCGAGCATCTCCCTCCAATGGCAGCACACCATCAACATTAAGGTCAAAGCTCTCTACTGAGACCTTAGCTGTCCCAACTGCAGGTTCAAAACACACCAGTTTGCAGCGCTGTTTCCAGGGTCCAGCAAGAGCAGCGGAGGAAAACCAATCAGCTATTAGGGAAAAGGGCAATTTGCGCTAACAGCGTCCCAACTCTGCCTCCTGGCATCCCTGTCTCCTCACCTTCCTCCTGGCTTTGATGCGCTTGTAGACATAGTCAGGGAAAGGGCTGCTGGGCAGGAAGCGTCCGGTGCCCTGGGTCACATGCAGGTTGCCATCCTCCAGCATGATCTTCCCCTGGCATATGACAACCAACGGGGCCCCACGTAGCTCCATCCCTTCAAAGATGTTGTATTCAGCTGCCTGCAACAACCAAGGGGTGATGGTGAGGAGGGGCATGAGCCTGCCCACACCCAGGGCTGTTTAGCCCCCACACCTTGCTGCTGAAGTCACCAGTGCATGGAGAGGACACCTTACAGCCTTGCTGGCCCCAGAGGCTTTCTTTAGTTCACTAGCCCATCACACTAAGAACCCACCAGAACTCCTAACATGCAGCATGAGCTGCTGCTTTGGAGCTCTGTGTGAGCATTGATTCCAACAACAGAGGAGGGTAGGACCTAGGCTTGATGTAAGGTATGAACAAAGCATGCTGGCAAATCCAGGAAAAATTTGTACCTGCAAGAGGAACCCAGATAAGGAGAAAAGCGTGTCCTTACACCTGTGTGGTCCAGGCTCAGAGAGCAACAGAGCAGGGTGAGAAAAGCCCAGCGCTCACAGACCTCCCACCCTGCAGCCACGGCTGGCATCGCCTGGAGCCCAGGCTCAGTCCTTGCTCCTCAGAGCCCAGCACACAGGACAGCCCCACGCTCCCAGCAGACTTACAGACTGATGGGTTTTTGCCGTGACGATCTTCACTGCATCAGGATCCCATATAACCAGATCACTGTCCGAGCCCACAGCTATTCTCCCTTTCCGTGGGTACAGGTTGAAGATTTTTGCAGCGTTAGTGCTCGTCACAGCCACAAACTGGTTTTCATCCATCTTTCCTGTGGCCTGCTCAGACACAGAGAGAACTAGGTGCTCTTTCAAGGAAAGGCAGAGTAAGAGCCCGGGGGAGCACCAGACTTGCTCCCACAAAAGCCACGAGCTGGGTCCAGACCACTGTAGCTGTTCCCACAGCTGGTGCCAACAGACCAAAAACTGGGGGGACAGTCGCAGCCCCTGGCCATTCACCCTGAACCCACCATAGCCACTTCTCCTGCTCTGGCTTGTTCTGTGGATACTCCATCCCTGGAGGTGTTCAAGGCCAGGCTGGATGGGGCCTTGAGCAACCTGGTCTAGTGGGAGGTGTCCCTGC
>JAVSBS010017019.1:0-18419 GCA_033124195.1 Coracias cyanogaster
CCAGCTCCTGAACCTGGCTCCCATCTGCTGCTGAGCTCAGTCTGGGACTTTGCCAGTGCCTGCACAGCCTCAGTGGCAATGGTGACATAAATGCCATCTCTGGGAGGCTGGGTTCAATACTGGTTTTGTATATATTTGTACATATCTCATTTTATTATTATTATCTTCATTAAAGCTGTTTTAGTTTTCTAATCTGGAAGCCTCTCTCTCACTGCTTTCCTCTCCCATTTGGGAAGGGAGGGGGCCATAAGTCTCCCTCCCTTATGTCCTTTCTTTTCCTCTGTTTGGGGTGGGAAGAGGGGTTAACAGAGAAGGTCTGTTGTAGGTCTGGTGGATTGAACCTAAGCCTTGACAATACGTTTGCTATTTATATTAATTTCCATTATGACAGAAGCTAAAGAAAGATGGCAGGGGAAAAGGAGAGCAAGTTGTTTTCTCCCTCTTAAAGTTTAGGTTCTTGGTTGTTTTTCCCTCTATTCCACCACTCTGAATTCATTAACTCCAAGAATATAATACACATTATTGCAAACATTTTTCAGTACAGGCACTCAAGTGAGAAATTCACTGCAACATCTTTCACATTTGACAGTTTAAAATAAAACAATAACCAATACCTTTAAAAAAAAAAAAAATCTACACTCCTATTTGTCCCCAGGAGAACTGGTCCCTTCAACCTTGAGTCTGTGATGAGAGCACATGATTTCAAGGTCATCTTCTCTAATGACCACAGACAGAAAGCTCAGAAAAGAGCATACAACCATCTAAGATGCAGTTAGCAGTGCTTACCAACCCACACACTTGAATAAAATAAGCAGCAGTGTGGAAAAGTGCACAGACATTTTATAAGTAACATTTAATGGATCTTCAAATGTTCACATGGTGCCTTTTTAAGAAGATAGATAATTAAAGTTTTTCATTTTAATAATGGAGTCTCTACTTGTTACAAGAAATAGATGGCTAACAATAATACATGGGCTCTTTTCCAACTGAGGCTGAGCAAAGCTCTACACCACATTTTGCCACCTAAAAAAAAAAAAAGTATTGAGTTTCCTATAGATAAACCCACTGATAACTCCCATGTCTGATATATGGATATACTTCATAGGAAGAACAAGAGATTTAAGGTTTTATTGTCACCATAGTGACAATAAGATTAGTACATACCCAGAGTTAAAAAAAAAAAAAAAATCTCAGAGTAAGATTATCAAGAGCAATTTGTGGGACAAAAAAGCATCACTTCCTTTGCTCACTGCTGCTTAAGTTCTATCACCGAAGACTGTTCTTTCATCTCATCATTACAATTCTATACAAATAAAAAGCTAAATGTAACTCACACTTTTTTGTGTTTCAGGGCTTTTTTTCTTCAATTAGTTTCTGACTGAAAGAAACTGGTTTATCAACATTTTTTGGTGAGGAATTAAAGAGAGAATAATAGTATATTTTACTTTCTACAAAACAAATGGCTTTCTTGTATAGAAAACACTACGTAGAAAATACTTTAGAAGACTATTGTATTTATTTTTTCTTAGAGCTGAGAAAATAGAAACTTCAGGACAGGTTTGATTCAGAAATCACTGTGCCACAAATATATTGTTATTATTGATGGATCTGACCTAGCAAGTCTTTATGTAGGGCAGCACTTTATTCATCCAAACCAGGGCTGCAGAAATGACAAAGAACCAAGCTTTTACAATCCAAAAGTCTCTGCAGAGTGTAGATTTTTTTTTTTTTTTTTTTAAGTTGTAAACATGAATCCACTTCTTCCTATTTCTCCAAAGTTTACCACATAATCCTGGAAGGTTGCTAATGCTTAGTTTTGAGGTCCTGAACACATTCACAAGTAAGGCAACTTTGCAAATTTATTGTCACGTACAAACTGCTATAAAATTCCAGCGAGATTACCAAGGTGGAATTACATCTGGATCACTGGCATATAAAGCATGGATTGTAAGCAGCACAAACAAGGTGTAAGAGAAGTTCTGTTTACTGGGAGAGATTCTCCATGAGAATAGCAGCCACAGACACTTTTCTCAGTGAGGTAACAAGGTGTAGCTTCTGCAGTACCCGTCCAGAGAGCTCCTTTTCTAAAGGAAATCTTAAATGGACATGACCCATCCTCCTCATTGCGATGCAGAAGATGACATCCCACTGAAGCTGGCAGAGGTAAACTCCTCAGTGATCTCCAGGGAGAGACCAGGTCTGTGGTACGCCAAGCCTACCTGTTGTATCCTCTCCTACTGTTGACACACATTTTAAAATCCAGACACAGCACTGCTCTGTGTGAGGCTGCTTGGAAAAGGAGCTCTCCAGAATCCCCAGCTCAGACCTGCCGCTCTGCTCCTCAGCCTTCTCCTTTTCTCCAGGCAGCAGAAGCTGTGCTGCAGTCCCCAGGATGGCAGCTACGCAGCTCAGCAGGCTAACAGCTGGCCCACAAGGCTACAGCTGCCTAGCACTGCCCTATCAAATACACCTGCCCAAACGCTACCTACACTAGTAAGTACCAGCATCACTTCAAAGATTACTAGTTTATTTGTGAATAGTAACTGCTAGGCAGAATGAGGTGGAGAGAGGGAGAAGCTTTTTAGAGCTCATATAACACACACAACCACAGCGTCTGCCAGGCTGTCCGCTGCACGCCATGGACTCAACACAGGGTACGCATGTCAGAGAGCTCCCAAGCCACTACCGCTCAGAGGAAGCATCAATCATGTAAAAGCAACAGCCCCCCTTGGGGAGTCTGGTTAGTCATGTGAACCTGTGCCAACTACAAGGGCACACCTCACTGTGAAGAAAGCCTTGCCCCAAATTAGATTACAAATGTGGATTTTCACGAAACATCTTAAACTGCATAAAAGTTCAATGTCATCCTTAGCCTTAACATTATAATATTACCTAAATACACGAGTCCTGTAATTCAATTAGAAAAAAATATCTGAAATATCACACAGCAGAGTAGGGATCATAAACTCATATAAACAGGGCAAGTAGCCTCCAAAAAACTCATTTAGAACTCTACACAATCACTCAATACTTTCACCAAAGATATACAAGTTAGCAACAACTGCAAGATGTGATTTTTAAACCACCTCTACAGGAAGAATATAAGCCTAGTACTGCCCTGGCTTGTCATCCACACTCCATACAAATTTTATTTTTAATCAAATACTGACTTGTTACTAGTATAGTGTATTCTGTACTACAGAACACAGACCACTCCAGCCATGCAGATGTTCTGTCCAAGTGTTATCACCTATCAGAAACAAGACACCATGAGAATGAATAGCAGCCGGTCTCTCACCCCAGACACTCCATAAATTAAAGCAACACGAAAAATAATGTGGAAAAGTACTTGAGTGACCCACTCTGGATCTTAAACAAAAGAAGAGGGACACAGAGGCCCTGAAATAGAGGCAGTACTGGACAAATTATTTTCTGAATTCTGCTCTGCTAGATCATGCTTGGACATTGCAGTCTTTAGATTTCAACTGTCAGAACTGCTTTGTTTTTGAGTAGATTTTTAAAACGTGAAAAGCTTTGTACATAACAAGATCACAATTACTTAAGAGTGTTACATCCCCATGACTCTTTTGTTTCACAGTCTTTTAAAAGCAGAAGATTTTTGAGCCTGACACAGACTTTTACAATTGAGCAGCAAGAAGCACAAGCTGATATCCAATTGCTTAGGGCCCTCAGAACTGTCTCAACATAAACAGCATGTACTTTCAAAACATGTATGGCAAATGGGTGAGATTAACAGGACAGGAAGATAAGTAAAATGCAACAGAAAATTTGCAAAACAAAAGCTGAAAGCAAAGAGTTAGTAGATGTAATTGGAAAGAAAATAATACCTAGGAGCAAGAACTGAAGGAATCTTGTCTGTGTGAAGATCATTATCTGCGATATAATAACCTATGATAGACAGACTGCCATTACATTCATTAACCGTGACCCAAGAAATATGAGAGTTATTGCACCATAACAGAGGATTAAGTACTGTGTCTCGGGGGACTGGTATTTTGAGGTAGTTTATAATACTTTTTCAATTTGTAGCCATCAATTTACATGTTCTTAAAAGAATGCCAATACTCTAAAAAGGATGACTTAAAGCCCACATTTACTGTACTATGAAGTTTAATTAGTTAACAAAAGGTGGGGGTTTTTTTAATGCATATCATTATGCTTAAGCATTCTTACCTATGGGCACTTTTTCTTTAACCTCCTAAAACTCTTTCCAAGTGAAGCTTAAATTTATTAGGCTTTAGGTCATATATAACATTTTTATCTACTCAACCCTATATAGCTGCAACGGTCTCATTTCAGCATATGGATTGAAGTCTGCTCCCTGGACCAAGAGAACAATGAGCAGGTGTGTGCATGATAGGTGACTACTCTTAAGAAAATCATTGTATAAACTATATGTTATTGCCCATTACTTCACAGATGCTCTGGGAAACTTAGGAGACAAATACAGCTTACAAATTGAGAAGCTGTATTACCACTGCAAATAAACATTTTTCTTTAAAGTTTTCCAAGTTAGCTAAGATCTCAAAATGTAGATGCTACCCGTTATCATTAACAGTTGCTATTGCATCTGCAGCCACACCTCTAAGTCTGGATATGCACCTGAAGTTACTAAAGAGGCTGATGATACTGTAAAATGGAACTGTATCTATAGACTGATGGATTGTCAGTGCAATGCTGTTCCGCTCGGACAACCCTCTTGCTCGATGTACTACTCCCTAACTCACAAAAATACTGTATTGGGTCTGGCTGAGCTGGAGTTAGTTTTCCCCACAGCAGCCCTCCTGGGGCTGCGCTTTGTGTTGGGAGCTAGAAGGGTGCCGATCACACACCAGCGTTTTGGTTACTGCTGAGCAGTACTTGCACAGCACCAAGGCTCTCTCCAACACCCCCCCCACCAGTAGGCTGGGGTGGGTAAGATCTTGGGAGGGGACACAGCTAGGAGAGCTGACCCAAGCTGACCAGAGGGATATTCCATACCAGATGGCATCTGTTCAGCAGTAAAAGCTAAGAGGAAGAAGGAAGGGGGGCAGGGGGTGTCATCTGTTATTACAACATTTGTCTACTGGAGCAACCGCAACGCGTACTGCAGCCCTACTTCCCAAGAAGTAGTTGGACGTTGCCTGAAAATGGGATGTAGAGAATAAATCTTTAGTTTTCCTTTGCACCCATGCATAGCCTTTGCTTTTGCTTTATTAAATGGCTTTTATCTTGACCCATGAGTTTTTTTCCATCTTATTTGCTATCCCCATCTGCGGAAAAGAATGATAGAGCAGCATGGTGGGCACCTGGCATACAGCCAAGATCAACCCACCACAAATACAAAGCAGAAAGGTTCATTCCTAAGATCAGAGTCCCCTCCAAAAGGAGAAATTTACTACATATACTAGTGAACTTCCTGTCAAGATGCAGATCGCCCACAGCATTTCACACTTCAGTGATCTGAGAGTATCAGTGTGCATATGCTTTACAATGTGTATGCATACGTATGTGTATATACACACACTATTTTCAACACATTGCTCTATGCAAGAGTAATGCTGCATTCTGCCGCATTCCCTCTCTGACTCCTTTTTCCTCCAAAATCTGTTCAGGATTAAATCAAATCTAACACTGAACCAGAGGTTATCCAAATTACGATTAGGAGTCTATCAACAGGAAACTCTGGTCTTCACTCTCTTCTGAACTCAGCTGATACCAGCATCACTGACCTCCTCAGCATACTTCAAGACCTGATTTTATCCACACTCTGAAGGACTATGAATACAGCTCGACATGTTTTGCTTAGAACTATTTGCATTAATTTTGTAAGACTGATTGATTATGATAGATGTGGTGGAGGGTGCAGAGAAGAGAGAAAGGTTACAGCAGGCAGATCTCAGAAAGTGGGCAGAGGGGAGGAGAGGGAAGAGACACAGCCAAAAAAAGAACCTCCAATACAACCATCCACAACAAATGAGACGACTTCTCAGAACGGAAGAAAATGCAGGTTGGTAAGAGGTACATAAATATTTGAGGTTTATAAACAGGTTCATCTTAATCTCTTTCAACATTATTTCCAAGAATACATCCCTTTGCAGTGTGGTGCTTGACCTGCAGTCAAGACTTGGAGTTTTGAATCCAATATAACAATGCTTAACATCTATAGCAACTTCAAGATGCGTTTGAAAACTTCCTCCAAATCCCAATTATCCCCCTGTCCAAAATAACCTCACATTCTTTGCCACGTAGCAGGATCTTGTGTGACACCTCTATGAAGTGTTGTACTGATTAAATTTTGCACCCATTCATTCTCATACATAACGATGCGTTACACAATATTTTCTCTTATAAAGCAGTACCCACTAGTACTTTTTCTAGACAGAAACCGTTCTGAAAAATATACCTTTACTCCACACTACAAATTGAGAAGACAAAATGTATGTTACCACTTAGTCATGCAGGAATGAGCATCTATTAAAACATACCAGAAGAAACCCAGCGATAGAAGGACCACATGCATACTTACCTGGAATGTGGCTCATTTGCCTACACACACCATTACATACCCCATTACAGAGGGGCGTACGGATGACTTACCAATAACACAATACAATAGTTAACACAGAAAAAGTTTCCTTTGAGCTCTTCAGTTTATTTCAGTTTTTCAATATTTTCAGGTAGCCCAATGACACAAATTTCTTATTTTGCAAAAGGATGACTGGAAGTATTTACTTCTTATTTTGATCCAGTAGCTCAAGAGCAGCAAATGCAAAAATGTCAAACAACTGATCAGGGAAAAGAATGTTTCAACAGAAGAAAAATGTTCTAAATTCTTCACTAGAACTCCTGAATTTTGTGCTCAAGTTGGATCTTAAAATCAATTTGATTCTTACCCAACCTTCTAACGCTACAGGCATTGTGACTTTGAAGGATCTAAAAACATGTCTTCCAATCCCATTCCAAATATCCTCTCAAGCATGGATTTTTTTACTCACTTCAGGCACCCAAGATGGATTTCTTATATAAAACCCAGGGGTGCAATTCATCTCATTAACTTCAAAAGTTAATTATCTAACCTGAATTACTCCTCTAGGTTCCCTACAGAGGCTGATTTAGCACATCTATTTAAATTGAAGATGAATCACACTGAAGGTTTCCCTCTTCTTCTAGTGACTACAGAAGGAGTCTGAACACAAGGCTTCTTTAATATATGAATGTTATACCAGGCAGCAGACAGAGTGCATATGGAATGGGAAAAGAGACAGAGGTGTGGCTCCACGTTACAGGTCGGAGCTAAGGAGAGGCATCACCTCTCCTTATGGCTGAGGCCAGCATCTATGAACAGCATGAAAGTTACAGTACATCAAGAAGACAATTTTCTCTTCTACAAATCACAGTGGCTGAAGCTGCAACAAAATGCATTTACTTTCTATCAGTAACACTGCTGTAGCTTCCCTAACTTTAGAAAGCGGTCACTGGGTTGCTTACCTGTAGAAAGGACCAGAATCTGCATGCCCATAAAACACCATTTTGCCACATTCTTTGTTCATTCTATGAACTAGCAAATACCACACACAAGCTCTCTCTCAAAAGCTCATTCATGAGTCTGTTGACTGGATTTCAGCTTCTAAACACCATGTCCTTAACACAGTAGCAGCTCCCATTAAGATTCCTGGCCAAGACATCACGTACAACCTTTGTATTGCTTAGGTACATTCTCTTTTAATAAGGGTATTAGTAAGATATTCTGCCACTTTATTACAGGTATTGTTTTGAAAGAGTAACTAAGTGGACATCAGTACCACATTAGGACACATCAAACAAGGAGTAGCCTGGTGGCAGCCCCTGTTTTAGAATAGTGGTGTAAAATAAATAAATATGGTAAGGCCATGCATCTCTTTACTTTGTTCACAAGATGCATGCAACCAAATGTTAACAAATGCCTCTATTTAAAAGGCAGCAAACATCTATGTTACCTTTTCTACACCAATACAGAATCACTAAGAGTAGTTCAAACTAAATGTCAGCCCACTCTTTATGAAAAAATTCTCAATAACATTAAATTATGCTTCTTTTTGCCTATAGACACTAGCATGTGCACCATCAACCTGCTTGTTTCATATTACCCATGCATGCACGCCACAGCACAGGTTTAAAGTCAAACGTTCCTATCCATGCTCTAGCATTTACACGCAGCAGTCAGCAGGACACTGACAGTACCTTGCCTTCACCTTTTTGTGCCACAACTGAGTACCCAAAAGCTAACTGCAGGGAATACAGTCACAGCAGAGCGATATGCTTCTAGGAGACAAAGATCTACTAACTCCATCAAGTATTTCCTGGATATATTTAACCAATCTTCACTTGTTTTCCAGATTTCAGATTATTTTGCTCCTGGCAATAAAAAGATGGGTAAAATGGTCAAATGTTTATAAAAAGAATGGAAACTTCAGATATTTGGGCACTGATTCTAGTTTAAAAAAACAAAAGAAAACATATAGGTATAGTATAATCTTTAATAGTTTTCAATTTTTATCCTATGATTCTTTTAAGTCCTTGAATACTTATGACAGGCAGCAGGCCTTAAAGAAATATACTTCTTGGGTTTTAGAGGGTTTTAAGCCCTTGAATACTTATGACAGGCAGCAGGCCTTAAAGAAATATACTTCTTGGGTTTTAGAGGGTTTTCTTGGTAAATGAAAATGCACACACACGGAAATGGGGGTTATACTAAGAGACGTAAGTAAGTTCACCATGATACAGCGACACAGAATGGCTGGACATTATTTGGGCATATACTACTGGGATCATGGGCTCTCACAACTCTTTTACAAGCTCAAAAACTTGGATTTCCAGTACAGAACTTGTACTGACAGCAGTTTACAACATATCTCATATTACAAGTGAGCTGTGGGTTTGTGTAGACAGAATAAGACCACATTCAAGATGTTTCAGGGAACATCTAAGACTTTGAAAAACACGAATTCTATTAAAAGACTCTTGCCTAGCAAGCCAGCAGCCCAGGTGAACACAGTAATGTGTTCAGAAAGCAGACAAAGATCAAGCAGAAACTAAAATCTAATAATTTTCCATCCTCACGGGGTTTGGGCTTTTTAAAAACCTTTATAGAGCACTAAATAAGCTGTTTCTTCTCTGTAATACAAGCAAAGTCAAGGCTGCTTTGACTCCTTGCTGAACAGGGCAGTGTGCTGAACAGTGCCTTAGTGCTCTCCAGAGAGACAGCTGCAGGGATTCTGGCATGTGAGCTGGCAGCATCACCCACTGCCGGTTCTGACTGCTGCTGCCCAGAGACCTTTCTGAAGTCCAGCTCAGAGTTTCATACACTGAACCATGGCACACAACTATTCACATTCACTATATCCAGGAAGTACTGCTGAGAAATAACAAGCTGATACCTCGCCAATAAGTGGCTTTGGAGACAAGCACTATCTACAGTAGAAAGCTGTCTCCCATTCCTCAAACGTTTCCCAGGAACTACTCTTAGTGACTTAGTTAAATATTTAACTGCCAGGGCAAGGATGAAAACAAACCAACTAACCTATCTGCAACCCCACTACTATAAAAAATTCTAAATCCAATATATTTATGTATCACTTAGTAAACTTGTACAACATCAAAACCAGGAATGTGACAGAAGTTCTTCAGTTTCCATTATAGGTATGTATTTAGTAGTAAAGATGCTTTGTACACAGAGAGCAACAGGTTCTTTAAAAAAAAAACAAAACAATACTTATAACTGCAAGGTAGTTACAGAGATAGAGAGTTCAGGTATTTTAACAGCAGTACAAGTCTTCAAAAGCACAACTGGATAATAAAAATAGCTGAATTTTTAAAACTGCTACAGAATGAATGCTATCCCTTTAGAACAATAAAGGACATGTTTGTTTGTTTGTTTGTTTTCCTGAGAGGGGCTAGTAAAATCTGAAGAAGTAGCAAACTAAACTAAAAAACCCCAAGAAACTCACCAAGTAATCAAAGGGAAAAGAAAAAATAAAACCAAAACAAATTGAAAAAACATTCTTATATGGTGGAACACACACAGTTTTCCCAAAAAAACAACTTCCTACCTTACTTAGCAGTTTTGCAAGTGTCCTATAAAATAATCAGCAATTCAGTGATCGCAATATATAAACAGAAGTTACTCTTCTTTTTATTTCTTTAAAGGACTTGTCTTCAATGCTCAAAATTCCTACCCATCCCCAAACTCCCTAGGCTTTATGCAATACAGAAAAGTTAAGGATGGAAATGTTCAGGTCCTCTAAAGATCTCACCTACTTCCTTCACAGAAAAAAACACGGCATAGGGAACTGGTGTCCTGACACCCGTAAATAGGAAAGGGACCAAGCAAACAGTGAAAACACAACTTAGTATTTCAGTACAGAATATAGGGATGGGTGAGCACAGAGGGAAGATGCTGCCTTCCAGCTTACCACAAGACGCCATGTGCATGTTAATGACTGCCATAAAAATATGTGATAAGAGCAAGGAAGCAGAGCATAACTGCCTCCTCCCAGTCACAAAGGGGTTAACATTAGCTCCATGTCAGCTTGCTCTGTCCCTTCACAGGTGCTTCTGAAAAGGCACATAAACTGAATAGCCCAGACCCAGAAGGGGAAGAATGCTTTTGGGAAGGAAGGGACCCACACCCACTGGTTGCAGGACCAGGTCAAACTGCCTGCTGGCATGGGGTTTTTGTTTCCTTTTCCTTTTGATGATGATAAACTGTTTTGGCTTTCCACTTAACAATTACCATCAGTGAAGAAAAAACCCCCACACTGAACACAGCTATACATTTTGCTACATCATTTTATCACTGAATGTACCAAAAGAAAACAAATATTTAAGTGAAAAGGAGAACCGGTATTTTCCAGCTCAGCACACTAGCTATTTGGTCTTGTAAGGCAAAAGCCCCCAGCCAAATCACTACCTGTAATTTGTTTATCCCTTTAACACTGCCAAGTTCAATGCAAAGATGACATTTTGAAAGGCTGGGGGGCAGGGGAGTGGAAATGGGTAATGCCATGAATGTTTTCTCCTGCGTTTTTCTTTGACGCAGCAGTTGGTCCTGCGCTGGCATGTAAGCACTATAATATTAGACACCTGGAATGTGAGGAATGTCTGATAACCATACCCTAGCACAGGGATAATTCCACAGCCATAAACCAACGATACAACCTTTGAGCCTTCCCCCGGAAAGCTCAAATGCAGTGACATTATGAAAAGACTATTATGTGCAGTGTTGCTATACGTTATTTGTATATACATGACTGTACATTGTTGATAGAGGGAAACCACATTGTCATTACTGCAAACACTGCTAAGAAACTTAGCTATTAATCTATGCCCATAAACAGCATGATATTTTCCCAGTAATTTTAAGTGTTTACAATCCTACAATCTCTGCCTGCAAACTTGAGGTGGAAATGTTTCCTTTACCTGTCTCGTACAACTCTGCTTCTCATTTCATACACTTAATATCAAACTATTGCTCTACAATAGAAAGATGTACCCTTAGATATACACAGGTAAAAAAAGGAAAAACCCAACACAAAAATAAGGCAACCAAAAACCAAACCCAGTCAAGGATTGGTTTGTGAAATTCAAAAAAGAAACAAACTGCAACTGTTTCCATATGGAAACAGGAGCAACATCTGTCCTGAAAGGCTTACCATTTAATTGAAGCATGACATAACAATGGGAGAAAAATGTCCATAGATTGGAATACTTGATCAGAATGATAAACTTATAATAAAGGATTAAAACATTTATTCTCTGATTTTGGATGACTCATCAGCTTGGCTATCTGGCAGGCACAAAGTATCAAAAGCAGGCTTCCTGGCAGCTAGTTAACTACTAAAGGGTCAAATACAGGACATTTCTGTAGAGTGAAAATTAAACCTGGGAAAGAGAAATGCATTTCAAAGAAAGAACAGTCAAAACCAGAAAACAATAATGATATTTAATGTCAGCATTAAAAGATCTTCCCTATTCCTAAGCTTTCCCCTTCCTACTTTCTGTAACTTCATACACTAGTCCAAAATCACCCCACTACTCACCTCATCAGCTACAGAAAATGATTCTGAAAATTTTGTTCTGTGAACTCTCCTTCACTCCTCCTGCCAACAAACCTTGCAAGGAACCTTTGGATTTAGAGAGGGGATATTTAAAGGCTCTCCTCGCCTAACTCTGCTCGCACTCAAGTCAGCAGGGAGTGTTACCAATTTCAGTAGCAGGAAACTTCAAAAGTGCTTGTCACAGATTTAAAAGTACCATCCATCTGAACATCTCAAATAACATCACAAACATTCAGCTTCAGTGCTGTGAAGCACTCTAGCCAAGTACACCAATCATTCCAGAAGTAGGGAAGAGGGAACCTGAGTAAACTGTTCAAGGTCACTGCAATTTGGTTACACACCAACAAACTGCGCCCACAGGGAGACAGCACCCCACTGTAACCGTTATTCGCAATACTGACTTCTTCATGTTGAGATTTCTAGCTTCTCATCCAAACATTTGTTTTGTAAAAAATTTAAATGCATATTCCATTAAATCTTTATGTGTTTTGCAGTACATAAGTTGCTCTTCTTGCAAAAAGAGTGAGCTAGATCAGAGCTCAAATAGTACGCAACCAGCTGGCCAACCTCTGGGCGCTGGTAAACTCTATTTCCAGATGCTATAGGAGAAATCTTTAAAATAATATATATTGATAATTTTTTATATGGAAAACAAAATGAGCACACCACTGATTTCATACAACTGCAAGTAGCACAATATTAAAAGAAAAAGAAGGGGGAATATATTTATATTTTAATATAAGAGACTACAAAAATGTCTGCCAACCCTTGGTACAAACTCTTCAGAAAGTTCCGTCAAATCATTTCAGCTGTGGCTTCATAGAAGAGCCTCTAGAAAAATCTTTACATTCTTGAGAGCAGAGTGATGGAAGCCACAGCCTGACATATATTAGTAAAATTGCACAAACCTGAAATAACTAAGGGCTGTACCAAATAGGTTTGCTTCATAGAAATCTAACATTCAACTTAAAAGTGCAAGATCATAGAATGGTTTGGGTTGGGAGGAACCCCACAGGCCATCTAGTTCCAACCCCCTCACTATGTCAGGGACACTTCCCACTAGACCAGGTTGCTCAAGGCCCCATGCAACCTGGCCTTGAACACCTCCAGGGATGCAGCATTCACAACTTCCCCAGGCAACCTGTTCCAGTGTCTCACCACCCTCAGAGTGTAGAATTTCCTTCTAATTTCCAATCTAAATCTACTTTCTTCCAGTTTGAGCCCATTACCCCTCATCCTATCATCACTACAGGCCTTTGTAAAAAGTCCATCTCCAGCTTTTTTGTAGGCCACCTCCAGAGGCATGGAAGGCCTGGAAGGCCTCAATAAGGTCTCCCCAGAGCCTTCTCTTCTCCAGGTTGAACAAGCCTAATTCTCCCAGCCTGCCTTTGTAGGAGTGATGTTCCAGCCCTCTGATCATCTTTGTAGCCGCCCTCTGGACCCTCTCCAACAGGTCCATGTCCTCCTTGTGCTGGGGGCTCCAGGGCAGACACTACTCCAGGTGGGGTCTCACAAGAGCAGAGTAGAGGGGCAGAATCACTTCCCTTGACCTGCTGAAATATCAGGGTACTGTAAAATTACAGTCTTTTAAAATTATAAGATTTCAGATTTATGTTCTGGCCTACATTTAATCCCTCCTACCAATTATTTTAATACATAGAACTCTAGTTTGCAATGCACTTATTAAATTGTCTTTCTTTGTATATTCCAAGACACTCACAAATTAGTGTTACATTAAACAAAATCAATGTAGAGTTCCTTTAACACCTCTCCTGTCTTTACATTTCTTTGTTTACAATATTAACTGATTTCAAGTTTTAGATTAAACTTATTCCCTGTGTCAGTAAGGTCTGAGGAACGGGAAATATATAACAGTTACCCAACAGGAAACATCTAAGTGTTCTGCTGTGACTTCCTTCCCACACACCCTCTCCTAGTAACTGCCTGAAAAAAAAAAAACCCACCCCAAAACTTACAATGAATGCAGCACTCATTAGTCTGCATCTCAAATACTGCATTCAGTTCTGGTCATCTAAGGCAAGAAAAACATCAACAACATGGAGCAAGTCCAGGGGAAGGCCCCCAGGACAGCTGGGAGCTAGAGCACTTCCCTGTGAGGAAAGGCTGAGGGGAAGAAGAATGCAACAGCAGCCTGCCCCTATCTACAAGGAAATTTTCAAGACGATAGTATCAGGCTTTTGGGGGGAATGGGCATGGTGGAAGGGTGCAAGAAAACAGTCATAAGTTGAAATAACAAGTTGAGACTGGATATAAGGAAAAATAAATTTCACCATGAGAACAGGTAGGACAAGCTAACCTGAGAAGCTGCACCTGAGTAACTCTGATTCTGCAGCTGACAGCGCTTTTTGCACATTATTTTAAAATCTTTTCTATCACCACACTTCCTAACCATGTGTACACAAATACATACATGTATACTCGCTCCTGCCTTGTCTTCATTCCTCAGGGCTCAGAACTCCATGTGTATCTTGACTACAGAAAAATAATTTTTGTTACTTGCTTATATCACACCAAATGGTGAGGTTCCATAAAAATTTAAGCGGATCTAACCTGCCTATCACAGTCCTGCTCTTCCTCCATGCCACATGTTCAAGTCCCTTCTCTTTTACTTGTGCAGGCACTCTGCTGACTTCATCATAAGTCAGTTCAAGGAAATAAACTAGTAGGAGAGATTGAAATGTATTTATTTAATAACAAATTTAGCTAACCAGTTCACTACTAGTACAAACGCCAATTCAAGAGAGAGGGTGAAGCTGCTTGCAGTCCCAATTCGGATTGGTATGAACTAGTCATGGAATAACACAGTTCCTAACAGACACTGAAACCCTGGTTCTTCATGGAGATTGTAGGCAGTACTGTAACATATGGGATTACTACTACTCCTCCTTATGATCAAGCTATTAGATAAGACTAAGCATGCAAAATTGAGGAGGTGCTTAATTACCTCATGCAAGTTTTGTGTGGTGAAATCTAGGCTAATTTTGGTAGGTTGAGTATTTTTTGGACTAACAGTGAACCTTAACAGGTTGCAAAGCACTAATTCAAAGAAAAGGGAAGAAACTGCAGAGAACAGCATTTAATTCCTGTTGTATTTTGAAATGGAAATGCTTGGGCAATTAGGACAATTTCTACTTATTGCAATACCTCGATCTACTGGCTACCTGAATGTCTAAGTATAACTATGTAAATCAGTGCAGCATCTGATCTTGTGAAGGATACAGTTCACAGAACAAGCCAAGGAAAACTTCCATGTGCAACCTCCTTCTACACCAAATCCAAAGGCAGCCTTGCCACTGCCTTCAACAAGAACAAAAGCGAGCTTTGTATGTGACCACCCCTCTAGTTATCTGACTTTTGTCATGTCTGCCAAAATAAAGTCTAAAAAAAATATATATATTTTGTCCTTTTGTGAGAGGCCTTACTTTTGCAATTTTTACTTTTATTTAGCCAAAACTAGTTTCTTAATGCGGCTCTAGTAAGGAAAGAGTTTAAAAGCAGTTGCTACTGCAAACTACAATACTGTCTCAAATACTGAGCAGAGGCACTTCCACACCTAAGCATAAACAATTGATTAAACAGTAATCTCCCACGCTGTATATATCTTTTGTACCAAAAGAGGCAAGTTGCCATATAAGCAATGTTTCAATAAATTCAGTTGACTGGAAAGCTGCAATTTCACAGACTTGTGGAATTTCTTACACACAGTATTTTAAAATGATTACTTCATAAAAATCACTTTAAGTATTTTGTTAGATGTAAAGTTTTTGTACAGTTTGAGTAATGAAAAACCTCAACATTAGTTCACACAGTGGAAATAGGCAGTCGCTCCCTGCCAAGATAAGCATTACATCTCCATTTGCCATTTATTATTATTTTAAACTGAATAGAGAAGATTGCTCTTAAGAGATAGTCCAGATACAAATCTCTACTATCCAATTACTTATGTAATCTTTAAACTTCTCAATGGAAATCTCCTACTCTCTCTCATAAATCAATCTACATCAGTTGCTTTTGTGAAAAATCTTTAAGATAAATATTAATACTTTGAGATGCCATTTTTCCTCCAATTCTACATGATATCCTTAGGTTCCTTTGGGAAATTACTTCATGTATCATTCAAGCTTTTAAAACAAAATGTATCTACTTGAAGGCTAGGCTTCTGACTCTCATCCTATAAACATCAGTCATCTAAAACAATTTGCAGAAGTACTGGAAAACTTAAAAGCAGGCATATTGTAATTAAACAGGAGTTTCTTCTAATCTGTTGAAAATGTCATTAAGTGCCTGCATGCATTTTAATGCTCTACAGTATATTAAAGCAATGAAAACATATACACAAGGAACATTAACATTCAGTCAGAATGTGTAAGAGCATAGAGATTGACCTAACAAGAGGACAGATTTCCAAGCTCATGACAGTCCATGCAATTCTTCTCTAGCTTATCTGCAGGCATTCAGCATGGCTAAAGTTCTATTTCAGAAAGTACGTGAAAAGGCTGGGGAAGAAAGAGAGGACCGTGATTATTCACAGTCCAGCAAAAATCTGTTTTCTGTGTTTTAGACTCTGGGGATTCCATAGTAAATTTAAGAGAAGAAGCTGGAATTTCCTGATCTGGCAGATATAACCTAGGGTGGGGGGAAGGATAATTCTCAAAAGAGCTTTCAAATGTAGGCTTGGAATTTTGCCAGACAGAACAATGATTGATTTAAATCAGCCATAAAAAAAAGAGAGATTTGATCTTCTGTCAAGTCTTTGAAATGGTAGAAGTTAATAGGAATCATCAGCGCTGTGTGCTTGTTTAATGAAAAATCCATTCTTTTACATTTAGTTCTAAACATTAACTCACTTGTGGGCTGATCATTTCATGCTTTCATTTTTCAGTATACCAAGCATCTCTTTTTGTGCTGTGCTATGAAGAATGGAACTTTTATAGGCAAGAACAGTTAGGAAGAAAGGTACGGTTTTGCAATAAAATGATGCACTTGCATTCCTCCTAGAGGTGATCTGCCTAGCTCTTCACTGACTTTTTCAGTGTGTGGTAACTTTACCCTCTCCCAATCCAACTCGTGTTTCATTAGTTTTTACACTGAACAAATAGTGGGAAAATTCTGCTCTTTATTGGAAGACCAGGTGAAAGTTTCTAAGTTCTGTCTTTTGCTGATCTCACTGCTTCATTCCAAAGATACAAGAAGCATTTAATTTTTCCCATCGCATTTTCACTCCTTCACCTTACTGCTTTCTCTGTTAAAGTCCATGTATTTCTATCACTGGTATTTATTACAAACAGATTGTAACAAGGTCTCTATTTTGGTTTACATAAACTTACAAAAATAGCAATATCCCTTTAAAGAACTGGAGACATCCACTGAATGGTACTAGAGCTGTTGCTGGGTACCAGTGGAGCAACAGCATTGCTCATTTCTTAACGTTACATTATTAGCATTTCTGCATCAACACATAGCAGACATTCTGTCTAGAAGTTATTTCTGCCTTTAAGAATCAAATCGTAACAGCAGACATCTTTTATTTGGAATCCTAATAACCAAAAATAATACGTCAAAAACCAAACACCATCACATTTAGTTTCTGATAGTGACATCCGGCTTCATTTGACCAGAGGCTGCAGAAGAAATGCATGGCCTTGTACAACGGAGACTAATAGAGTTTGCAAAGTAACTAACAGCGTTGTCATCTTGGTTTTCCATGCCTGGATTGTTCTTCCTGTTGTCCCTCCAAAGCCAGCTGCTGGGAGATATGCAAGGAAGCAGCAGTGCTTGGTGACCCTCACTGGCAGCCAAAGAATTAGTCTGGTTGATGGAGCATGGCAATCCACTGTGCCAGCTGAAAAAAGCAGGCTAGAGCATTTTTTGATCCTTTTACTGGGCTTTGGGAAGACAAAAATCTCTTCCTTTCACAAACCTGACTAGGAAGCTTAATTGACATCCAAAGGACCTTTACTGTACTGATGCTCACTATGCTTAGGCTATAACCAAAGTCTTTAATGGGTGGCCCAAATACTTGTGGATGGGCTGTAATTGAGAGTGTGCTGCAGTATGGATAACTGCTTCAGACAGTAGGGACAGAGGCAAAACGATCCATGTGGCATGATGCTCCTGGGATACTCTCAGTAAGGAGAAAGACTGTTGCCGCGGTCGGGGCACAAGCATCCTTACCACCTCCCAAAGGGAAAGTGGGTCGGTTTCCCACAACTGTTAAGTCTTGTCAGAGCACAGTAGGACAGAGTACAGCTTGCAGAGCATGATTTGCAGTCACTAGGTGCAGAATGAGGTAGAGAAGGG
>JAVSBS010017019.1:18519-38957 GCA_033124195.1 Coracias cyanogaster
GGATGTCTGTCACCTGCAAACTCCCCACCGAGGCACTGTAAGGACTGAACACCTTCTGTTTTGCTTCCTCCAGCTGCTATACGCCTCAAAAAAAAAAAAAAAAAAAAAAGGCAGAAGGGGGAAAGCAATTTCCAAGGGCAAAGGTAGCCCAAAACACAGCTAGAGCCTTCTGAACCTGGTTTTTGGGGGTCTGCAAAGGCAGGCCTGACTAAGCATCTCTTTGTGGCCCAAGAAGCAGAACTAACATGAACTGTGCAGAGCAAATCACGCTCCTCCTGCCAGTTGCTAACAGTCCTAGTTGCGTGGTTAGGCTGCCAACAAGCTAAAACATACTGTGGACTTCAGGGCACTGAAAAATGTTGCATTCTCCTGCTGCCACCACCCTTATTTACATTTTCTTTATTCCATACTATTTGTACAGATGGAGCGATATATTTGAACGGGCTAAGACCCACTCTTCCCATCACACTCCTATCTTCTGCTTATTCACTTGAGCTATTTTCTGAATTAAAAGAGAAAAGATCAAATTCTAGGAACAGAGGGCACACAGGGCATGTCTGAAGATGGGAATTGCTGTTGATAAAAATCAGAGAAGAATTTATGGAGATTACAGATAGTATTTGATTGGTTAAATATTCCTAGTGACAGGCACACCTCTCAATGCTGTCTAGAGGACAACAACTACATTTCACAGGAATTTCTACAGTATCGTTTCTTTTTATTTGTCTGCTTCTCCCTCCAGAAAGTTTTCAAAGTGTTCCATTTTCAAAACTGAAACATAGATTTTCCTGTTGCCTTTGGTTACAGGAGCTCAGGAAACAGGCTTGGGATGAGCAGTTACCTCTTCCATGTCATTCATTCAGGGAAGGTGGCTTTTCAAAAGCACCAAGTCATTCTGAGCCAAGAAAGGACCTGGAATCTGATTCTTTCACATTCCAGACCAGTACCCTGACTAACAATAAAATCTTCCCAGTCTACACTCCTGAAAGGGCTGCTGACAAAAAAAAAAAAATCATCAAAACAGAAGAATGGAACATTTTATAGAGACTTACCAACACCGCAACTTCTGGAAGAAAAAAAAAAAAAAAAGCTATTTATTCAAATATTTCAACAAACTTCAACTGTCACTTTATGACATTCATTTTCACTCTTTTCTTCTGCCTGTCTTGTTAGTAACTGTCCAATGAAACACCTGTGGAAAAACATGTAGCGCTACTGCCATATTGATGTTTTAATAAAGTATCAAAGCAGATTTGATTTTGTACACCAGTGTTATGGATGTCACTTGGAGCTTTCCTGGTGACAAATGTATCTCTTAAAAATTAAATAGTTTCCAGTCTGCCAGAAACTATTAGTATAATAATTATTCATTACATAATCTATGGCTTCCAATGGAAAAATAATGCAAAATAAACAGCATCTTTATAATTTTTAAAAGAAGCACTTCTGTGTATCTTAGCTTGAAATAACTTTTTTTTTTTTTAAAACAAGAAAAAAATTAAAGATAGAATTGCTGTTCTTCCTAACATGGCAAGAATCTAAGAAACAAAACAAACCATGCGGTACAAAGAAGATTAGAAAATGCTAGGATCATCAAGAACGCCATGTAATTTAAAGGCAACTTCAAGATAGCCCTCAATCAAACCAAATATGCAGCCAGCAGGCCAGTTCTTTCAAGTATTCATCCACAGGTAGTAATTTAAAGAACAATCACAGTGGTGAATAAAAGCTGTTATGATCTATGAAGTACAGCAAGGTGTCATTCAGGAGAGTTGTTTTCAATCATCCATCTCTGAAAGTGCCTTCTGGAACAAACTTTACAATGTTGTCCCTTCCAAAGTCACATTTGAAGGAACAGGAAAATAATCATAACTAGATGCTTCTAGTACATTTAGTAGTAGTAACTTTAATGCTATACTGCAAATAACATAGCCCACACAGTGGTATATTTAATAAAGCACTCACTAGATGTGACATACATTTTCCTCATAAAATTGTAAAATTCAAGTTATTGGAGGTACATGCTAGATCCTGTGTGTTGGAGATCTGTATCAATACCACAGAGAGAAGAGCTGGTCTTCAAACTGAGAAACAAATTTAATTTCTATACTTTTTTGGTAGGATTGACAGCTAGAGCAAAATGAAGTTTTAGATCATTTTACCTTTTTTCCCTTTTTAAAAATAAATTTAAAAAGCAAACACAGAAAGATGTACTTGGGAAGTAACATCTGGAGGTCATCAGGTCCAACATCCCCGCCCAAAGCAGGACAACTCTGAAATCAAACCAGGCTGCTTCAAGTCATGCCCACTGCCACCCAGGGCAACCTGTTCTAGTGTTTGCCCACAAATCCCAGTCTACTCTGCAATTTTTTTTTTTAAATTCAGTAAATCATTGCAATTCCATTTGCAATTATTTTTAAAGCTCTTCTGGGAAACAGATTATATATTGGCCCATCAGTTTGAACATAATGAACGGTATCAATTCTATCTCCATGTTAAAACATTGATTTCTATTAAAAAAAACCCCTAAACTTAATTTTCATCAGTTGCTTGCTGTTACTTTCATATACTTCAACATCTGTAAGGAAGACCAAAGTCAGCATTCACACAGTATACATTCTGTATCTAATTTATCCTCAGCCTCCACACAATCCAGAGATTGGGCTTTACAAGATGAAGTCTTCAGTACCAATGACAGTTTAAAGGGGATGCTCCATCTTCTCAGATTAAAAAAAGGAGGCAAATTCACTTTTCAGTGATGCAGTAGCACTACAAATTTTTGTTGCAATATGACCTTTAACAGGATTTTTCTTTTCATCTTTACTTTTGCGGCTTTTAAGCCTTCTTACTCTGAGTCACAGTGAAGCTGCACAAACAGCTGCATAGTACAACTGAAGGGAGCGGTGTCAAGCAGAAACAAAGGGTGGTGAGGGAAATATCTTCAGCCTTCACTAGCACAAAATTTTATTCACTAAATCAAAATTTCAGTGTCCGATAATCTCATTTCTCTTTTATAAACTCATCTGAACATCAGACCACCCAAACTGACAAGTGTCAGATGAATACTGCCCCAATCATATTATAACACGAAACTTTTATTCAGAGAGAAATTAAGGACATTTTCACATGAAAATAAAAAATATCTCAACCAGACAGGCAGAACTGAAGTACAGTAATGTGCTAATTTGCTTCCCTGAAACAGAACTGTAAACATCGATTTTGTAAAATTCTGGGTTTCCTTCTTTTTATTGAAAAAAACAGTCTGTTTCTTCTTAATTTTTTCAATTATCATAGAGATTCTCAGCCCATTCTCCTCTCTTCCAACTTCATATCTGATTTCCATTACCCAGTATATTCTACAGCAGATTCAAATGTCTCAACACTACGGATTAAAAAATTGTCCCCAAATTTCCTAGCTTGTACCTTGATGAGTTTTCCCACAGCAACTGGAAGTTTATTTGACCTCATTCTTGATTTGCTCAAAACTCTATGACTTCATTACAGACATTCTTGAAAAGATAATATATCACCCAGTACAGGAGCAGGCAGTTTGAAAGACTTTGCTGTCCCAATACTCCTTTCTACCATCATCAAGCAATGTCAAGCTGTTTGACAGCAAAGGAGATATCCCAAGGAGAAAAGGAAAGGTGGGTTTTGGGAGTGCTTTCAATCTCCTGAGTTGCCAGACACTCTATAATGAAGTGAAACTTGGTTAAGTACCAGTCCCATCTCATTGCTGACTTCTGGATCAACTGGGACAATAGAGACCTACAGTCTGTTTTGGTCAGGACAGTTCAGATGACAGTGAGACAAGGTTTCCAGAGTATGTCCTGACACACATACTTCTGTTCAGATGTAATCATTCTTAAGCCAGGATCAAACCCCATCTTGGCATTAGAAGCCGTCATAGGAAGGTGAAGCTGCAAAAAAGATTAGTATAAAAACTCTCTGTCCCTCTAACCGTCTTATCAACAGCATAAAACCAGCTAGCTAGTTTGCTAGGCATCAGAGCATTCACATGATGTGAAAAATGAAAAGAGCACAAGGAAGAAGTTTATAAACACTCTTCATGGAATACCTCCAATCAGAGCTTGTAATCTAGCACAAAGAATATATGTACAGGAAAAAATATATCAGGTTTTACAAGTTCCTCTGCTTACAGTATAGTTAGCTTCTAATAAAGCATTTGCATAGGTGACTTCCTGCAGAGAGATGAATTCCATGCATTGGTCTAAAAAGCTTAGAAGTAATGTCTTCCTTTAAGCTTACTGTTCTTCAAAATTTTGCAAGTACCCAATCATTTTGTTTAAAGTACTAAGCTCTTAGTTTTTCATGTAATCAAAATACCCCCATCAGGACATCACCATGGCCACATGAAACCTTTAATTATATCTGAATGTTACCACGTTCATAATCGGTGTAGCATCAGCTTTAAATATCACGCTATGTCTTAAACAGATGGACACTATTCACACCTAAGAAAAAAGAGAGCATTCAGATAAAGCTCTAATACTGGCCATTAAAAAAACAAAAAACTTTTCAAATAAAATATTACAAAATAACTATTTGGGAGCTTATTCGCAAAAGATCTGTTAGAAACCTAACTCAATAAGCAATGACAGTACTGCCACAAGGAAGGTCCTCTGATAAGCAGTCACCCCTCAACACCAGACACCTGCAGTGAAAGTGCTTCACAAGAACTTCAGTCAGCTGGCTGAAGCTGCTTAACTATTTAGTACACCTGCTAAATTGAGAATAAAATTTAAAATGAAGTACTGATTATGGGAAACTACTTAGTTTTGTCCTTTTTTTTTTTTAAATACTCTCCTACATTTTAAAAATACTCATCACATTAGGCATCACAACTTTGACCAAAAAGGAGATAGCTTACAATTTTTCATGAAAACCTTCCTGACGAAGAAACAAAACAAACACATGGAATATAAAGTATGGGAGGTTCTAAAGATTTTTAATACAAAACCCTTAACTGTTCTACATTTGTCCTCTGAGCTTGTTTTCTTGCCAAGTTCTTGTCTTGAAAAAAAGTTTTGATGGCTTTCACGTATTCTGAGCAAACAGGCTAGCCAGGTCCTGAATGCAAACCAGCAACCTGCCACAGCACGGAAGTCTATAGTGCATTCTAGATCACTGCAAGCCATGCTGGCAAGTGAGGCAGAATGACAGCCAGACAGGCAAACAAGAACATAAGCAAAAACCAAAAAGCCTAATCCATACCACTGTGATAATTTGTTTTGCTATTCGTAGTTCACCTTCTAGACCATGGTATCATTAATGTAGCCAACGGCAGTGCAACCCATTAACAATTCCTTAGCAAACCTCAATCTTCAGTTCACTGATGTCTTTCTCTCAAAGAACAGATATAAAAAGAGAGCCCAGGGATTATAAATAACAGAGGAAAACCAAAAGAACATGCAAAGCTCAGAAACTTCAACAAATCTTCTGTTTACTGTGTAAGTTCCTGCATATTAAGCCTTACTTACTGCAGTAGTAAACCACTGACCACACTAGCCTGAATAAAAGGCTTCTGGTGTTTCTGTGCTTTGCTGCATCCCATAATTTCTCTAGTCATTTGTACACTATTTCAGGAATGTCCTGTAGAGGTCCAGATGATTAGTCACATCCACAGAATTCTACTGTTCACCAGCATGACTGTAAATGTGTTAACAGTTCATTTCCAACACTGCAATACTCACAACATGACAGAGAGATCCTTACTCCTGGTCAGATTGATGTCTTGAATTACATCCCCTTATGTAGAATCATTTACTACTCAATGCTTCAGCAAAATATATTTTCAGTATTTAATACTTCCATTCCAAATGATCCTTCTTTATTCCGTAACCCCCTAAAGCACCACCTCAACCTCCCACTTCTGTGCAAAACAAAGCTGGCAACTGCAAAAGAATGTGGGAAATATGAAAAACTTTGGCAAAACTCCTACTGTCCAGGAACATTAAGATACGGAAACATAGAAGAAAAGACTTTGATTTCTGGGTCCTCTCTACAGAACCCAATAAGTTAAAGGGCACACTATGATTTACTTTAGAAGGGTGAAATTCAAGTTAGACCCTCAGAAATCACATCATCTGAGCAGTAGTCTGTTTTCTTTATTTCCTTCCAACTCTACAGACATTCCAGTTCCAGTTGTGGCCGTTTGTCACTGTTTGCTCCAGAATTCAGTACTGAATAGTTTTGTGCCTTAAACTCCTACTATATCTTATTTTGAAAATCTCTCTGAGAGAAGTCCATAGCACTCCAAACTAGAATTGTTCACCACTGTACAATTCCATCCAAACTAAAAAGGAGGGGTAAGTGAAAGTCTCTGCATTTCATACTAGAGGTCTCAAGCAACAAAAACCCAAAATGCCATTTAGGTCAGATCCTGCAGACAATAAAACTGTCCATTACTGGGAATGTGATTAAAATCAACGCAATGCCTCAGAAAAATACAATCATACATTTGCAATGTCATACTTCAAAATTTATCACAGATTACAGTAAAAGATGGAATCATGTTAAGACAGAATTGACAGATGAGCTAAACAGGACTTGCTTTTTATTTTCAGTAGTATGTGAATACACTGAGTACACATTGTATAGGTCTTGGGAATATGGGGGTCAGATCTGGATAGGACAGTGGGCTTAGGTACACCTGGGAATACATCTCCAAGGGCACACAGAAAACATAATTAAGTACCATATAGTCCTTAAGGCAGAACTATGACCTAACTTCTGTCAAACCTTTAACAACAAATTAAGAACAGAAGTAATGTGTCAATACATTCTTACCCAGACATCACTTCCTAAAGAAAATAAACTACTACGCTCTTAAACTTCTGAAGGCTCATGAGCTTCTCACAGACTGCTTGCCGTATCGCTTTAAAAATACTAAAAAATTTAAATTACCTTATTTGGTGCTGTACCAAAAAATGATGTATACAAAGATACCTCAAGCTGGGTATTCACACTAACTTAAGACAGCCAACATGTTTTGAAATTTAAACCAAACCCCAATTAACAACACACATTTGACAAGAGAAGTACAAGTACACTTGAGTGGTGGATGATTTATGGAATAGAAATGTCCCTTAGCTCATGAGGAAATTCTGTATCATACGCATCTCAGATAAAAAAACACCAAAGATTAAATACAGGTCAAAGGAGCTTTATAAGCAACAGTAACCACAGACTGTTTCAAAGAAGCAAAGTCCACTTTCACCAATGCCCTCCCAAAAGCAAGAACAACATTCAAATATTCCCTCGGTAATTGAGCTCCCAGCTACCCCAGGCTCACTGCACTGTAAACCTTTCTCCATAACAACTGGTCTCCACTGGATCTTTGTGGAATGGAAGCCAAAACCAGCACCCCCTGGTTGGGCTCTGCATCAGTCAGGCTACAATGAGGACAGCAGCACACACCCTACGCAGCCAGAACAGCTCATGAACATTAATCGAATCACAGGATGAGAACGCAATCATTTGCTCAATGACAGCATTCCAAAAATCTAGTTCATAAATCTGAATCACATCTCTTTCTCCAATGCACAGTAACTGCTTATTAACAAACTGGAATTTTACACAGGGTTATTTTCAACAGGAATTAAGAGTTTTCATACAGACATTTTGTTAGCACCGGTGAAGAGGCAGAGAGTTGTAAGTACACATAAACATTTTCAGCATAAACAAGGAAATCTAAATGAAGGGACTAGGCTTTGAATAACAGTACTATTTCTCAGTTAGATCATTCCATGAGGCAGGCATTTCTGGACTAGACTAGAGTTTAACAATTGACGGTATTAAACAAAGGAAAAAACCCACCCCCTTGTTTCCTCAACAAGAATAAATAAATGTCTTTCCCTGACAATTTTCTGCAATCCACCACAGGCAGTGAGCAAGGTTCAAATACCCACTTTTTCAGCTGAGGTGGGCCATACCTCACCTTCTGGAAGTACTAGGGAACCGCATAACAAATCACCCTGTCTTGCAATGACCAGAAGTGTCCCAGAGAGTGACAGGCAAAAGCGACCAGAATTGTTCCTCCACAGTGTGATCTCAATAAAGCCACTGCCATGCAGCTATATGACAGAGGACACCTGTGCTTCGGTCAAACCCTGCTACTTGACCACATGCTACTAAGACACATGCCTGCCACATCGCTGAAAGGCAGGCACCATTCCTCATGCATTGGGCATATTTACTGCCATATGGCATGACGTGCTTGTATGCAATCTGCAGAATATCAAAAGTTCATCTGCCACATGATTAAAAATTCCTGCATCTTTTTCAGACATTCCCAGCTCTCTGAGGGAGGTAAGCTCTGAAGAGTGAAGGACCAGGCATTGAATCAGAGTAAGATTCTTCACAAGTCAGATCTGTAGGCCATAAGATAGACTTATCTGGACTAGACTACAGTTTAACATTTAAAAGTACTTTAAAAAGAAACAGTAAGTGTGTTCCTTCATTAATAACACAGGAAAGTTGCTAATACAAAGAGAGTGCCCTATCAGGATTTAGTTAAAATACAGATTCTTCCAGATCTTTTCCTCTATATCAAAACTTAAAAAGAAAAAGGCATTTCTAGCCACAGAAAGCCTGATTATGAGAACAAACAGCATAACATAGAAGGCATCCTGGTATGGTTTGAGGTTTTTTTCAAATTAAGATTGAAGCTTGATTTAATAAATTGTGGAAAATAGCACAGACACACCAAAGCAGGTCCAACATACAGTAAAGCACACAGCAAGAATATGCAGAAATTTGAGTTTGCCATCCCAAGACAATGTCTTTACATACCCAAACAATTACTTTGAATACAATACATATTCAGAGTTGATGAGATAAAGTTGCCTTTCTTCAAGTACAAACAGTATCCAAGTTCAAAGGATA
The DNA here is from genome assembly GCA_033124195.1 of Coracias cyanogaster. Classification (NCBI taxonomy): domain Eukaryota; kingdom Metazoa; phylum Chordata; class Aves; order Coraciiformes; family Coraciidae; genus Coracias; species Coracias cyanogaster. The sequence continues at coordinate 27,427 of JAVSBS010017019.1, forward strand.
GCATCTGATCTTGTTCTATGAGATGCAAATGATTGTTTCAGTTGACAGAATGCATTCATACCACTGACAGACTGCCTCTAGCCCCCAAGTCCTAAGCAACCAAAAAATTCAAAAAGCAAATTAGCCTTAAAGTACACTTAAAGGAGGAGTAGGGGGAAGCAGTCTCTCCCCCAAGAAGCTCTTTCATTAATTAACCTTTTATAAACAAGAGCCAGAGGTTTACTTCATTGGGTAAGAACTTCACCATCACTAGTGGTTTTTCACAGAAAGTCACTGGGAAGAGCAACAATATTCAGCAGCACTCAAAACGTGCTATTTAGAAAGACCCAAACCCTACGTCCATAAAGCAAACCCCAACAAAACACTTAAGCAACACAAAAGGGAAACCATAACAACTATATCATTCCCCTTTTCAGCCACTAGCTACTCCTCCTAAATGACAGACAAGACAATTTGTCCATACAGATGACTCCCTCAAATACATAAAGACAAATGGCTCCAGTTTGCTTCACACAATACATTCAACATCTTGAATTACACCATCATTCTGATGAGATACTTTGCAGCAAAGGCTAAAACACATTTTATGAATAAGTAGGAAAAAAATGCACCACAGTAAAAGAATTTCTGATCTTATTTCATACACAGTAGAAATTAGCTATTCATAAGTATAGTGTCAACAGCAGCACATTCCTGAAAAACAGGACCTAATTCTGCAACTGCACAATGACAAAATTTCTCTTCAACAAGAGCTTCACAGTAACAGACATTTAAGAAGTCAGTAAAAAGTTCGTGGCATCATAAAGGTTTCTTGGTGACAGAAAACATGTTTAGTATCAAGATGTCTGTGACAGCTGTACTGCTGGTTCACAGCAAAGCTAAACACAGACACACACAAGAAGGCAATGTAGAAACCCAACACACCTAAGACAACAGTTTAATGGCAGCTATCATCTGCATCTTTGTTTCTACAGCACCACTCTCCCCTTTTGCTCCCAGCTCTGGACTCGCCTCCTGCCTCACACCATCACTAGTATCTATTCAGTGACAGAACGAGCTGATCCTGCTAGAAGCCAACCCTAAAAACAAGGGGTTTCATTTTAGCCAAATCATTTCCTGGGATCAGTTTTCTATTTGGTGGCAGGAGATGGACAGGTAAGAACTATGACAGTCCAGACTCAGTGGGCTGTGTTATTCCTCTGCAACCCTTTTCCACTTTCCTTGCAGGTTGTTAATACCATGTTCAAAGTATAGAACTTTAACCAAAGGGTTGAACACAAGTTATTTAACTGGAGAAAAACAAGAACTCCTAATGTAATCTGTACAGATCTCTAGAGTTGTAAGTAACCTGTCCTACTTGATATATGTATTCACCCTTACCTGTAAAAATGAAAACTTCTTTTACAGCCACTACCTTCAAAGCAAAGCTAGTTACCCTTCTCTGAAAATACAAGATAGTGCTGAAGCATTCCTTCATTTAACTGTACTGTAGTAGGGCATCTCTACCAAAGAGCTCGTTCAGCCCCATTCATTTGAGAAAAGGTCTATATTCCTTCATGCGTACAACTTCTCATTAAGGCTTCCATTGCGCATAGCAGCTGCAGTAACACTATCTTGTAAGCAGAGACAGGTTTTAAGTGAAATAGCTCCAGTAGGCAAGTACTACAGACACAGGTCTGGACCAACCACAGTCTAGACCACTTGCCCTACTTTACTTACCAGGTCACAATCCTTGGCTTTAACCAGTGGTACATACTTTGCACACACAAACAAACACTCGATAGTATTTCTACTTGTTAACTTCCCATGCTCTGAGATGAAAGACACAGTGCAGCCCTATCACTCCCAGGGAAATAAAGAATAGAAGCATTATCTCAGAGTTCCCATAGCCATTTTCACTAATGCTAAAATCAACAATACATACACCAAGCAAATGACAGACTGGTTAAAAAACCCCCCACACAATCACTATGTATTTTAACACTGTCTGATGCTATCACAGCTATATTAGCACTGTAATATTAGAATTCTACTTTACACTGGATAAACAAATGAAGGTGTCAGAAGTTCAGACACAGCTAGTCTCTCATTGTAAGTTCAGTACTTGGATCACGGGTTTTATTTTGAATAAATATACATCAATTAAGTAAAAGCAGTTCCCAACCTGTCAGTGAAACCAGAACGAGATACCAGACAATTTCACAGGGAATATGCACATTCCTGAGCAGACAAGGAGACAGGAACAAATTGTGTGGAATTAGGATAAAAACCAATAAATGTTACTACAGGGTGAAACAAGGCAGAAAAGGATATTTGGGGGAAAAATAGTTGTCCTACATCTCTACAGGATTACTGTAAGTTGTACAACTCTACTGATTTTACAAAATAGGCAGGTGACTATTTCTTATTCAGGGCAGAATGTCATAAGGTATGTTGAGGCAATCATTCAACAGCTCCATACCACTGAAAACATTAAACCCCCACTCCTTCCCCAGCTACTAGCAAAGAACAGAGATTCAAGAGAAGATAGAGAGGAAACAAGAAAGGGAACCTTTCAGTGATGGTTTGCCATTAAATTCACTCTTAGCAAGCAGCAGCTTAAAGAAAGGATTTATCAGGTAGTTGCTCTAGTTGTACCTTAAATCAGCAATGTTGAGATTTGCACTTAAAACAGAATTAAGATCCATACATTTCAAAATGCAATGACTAACACTTCAATTTAACATCATTACTCTTCAAAGGGCAGATGAATCTTACTCCTCTTTCTTGCCTAAATCTTGTTCCCTCTCACCCACTCAGAAGTTTTAACATTTCAGAATTTTTTCCTATTTTAGCTCATGTCCTTCAATCACCAATTTCACACAGAACTGTACTTGACTCAGACACCAGACACTGCAGGTAGTAAAAGTTATTCTACTCAGCTGTAACACCACCAGCTTACTTTCATGCAAAAAAAATTGATCCAAACGTATTTTCCAATCTCTAATGATGCCCCCCATCATGCTACTCCCTCTTCTGCTTGCCTCTTATTTGCTACCTTTAACTTTTACCAGCACAATATCTTATATGCCTCACAATGCCTTATATGCCTTTCTCTGAGTCTCCACTGTGACTGGAAGCCTTCTACCACACACCTCTGATCTATGGTAGTGCCCAGGAAATAGACAGGACAAAAGTAGCCCTGTGCAAGTAACTTCAGCCTCGGTATCTTCCCTCCTCACAGCCTCTGATGTTCAAAGAACAAGAGAAGGCAAGTTTCAGTGAAAAAGTACGGAACAAAGTGCCATTCTTTTCTAAGAAAAAAGGGCACACAATGTTTAATCACCAAAACCTAACAGATGTTCTAATTCGGACCATTCCATTATAAAAATCACAGTGTTTTCACATCCACAAAAGATGGAAGCAGCAGTGGAAACTGCATTCCCTCTCCACATCACCACAAAGAAAACTTTCACAATCTCCCAACTCCTAAAGTTCTCTGTTTTCTGCACATTCAGTGTTTCTCAAGCACTTTCTTGGTTACACAATTGGCAAGTACGCTAGAAACATTCTAGCAGAAGTATACTACAAACTATTTCAAATGTACAAATATATTTTTAAAAGATTTTTCTCCTCGGTGGAAAAGAAGTGAAAAGAGGGCATAAAGAAAGGATAGCTTTTTTCATAGCAGCTCACTCCTTACTACTCTGACAGGGGTGTAGATAATTATTTCAATAAAGATCGCTTTCAGCTTCAGAATTTGTGATGTGGAACTCATTTTAGGCAACCATAAAAAAAAAAAAGAAAAAAAATCTGTTTTGAGTCAGTGGTGATCAGCAGTGGAGCATGGACAATTTACTATGTAGAAATGAAGATATGAGAAGTCCTGCATTCCTGGGGAGAAAAGGAAATGTCATCCAACTGTTGAAGATTTGAGGGTACTGAAACTCCTATCACCCACTCTGCTCTTCCTTGGTGCTCTACTCTGTTAGTTCCGCTAAGGAAGAAAACAAACGTGAGGCCTACTTAAAAAGTGTAGAACGATGGAAAAAAACAAAAAAAATTTCCTCTTCAAATTTGTCTCCACCCCAAGCCCCTCTTAACTGTCTATCAGAAAAGAAATCCCATACCAACACCTTAGTGTAACTCAGTATCCCAGGAACTTGAAAGCATTTCAAGGGAACTTCAAAGAAGAGTATGAATCTCTATAGCCCTTTCTCACTTTTTCATCTGGTTCCTTCTCTTCAGTCTATAGTTGTCTTTTTATAACTCTGTCAAGTAGTGGCAGGATATAATTGATATTTTGGCCTATTTCCCTTCTTACAATAAACCAGTTTCAGAAGAACTGTCAAGATCAGCAACTTCTCAATTTGCTGTAGCTTGGAGGAGTCATAAACAAAGAAATAACATCTACATATTTAGCAGGTGAAAAATGTTACAACTCCCACATTCTTGCCTTTATGTTTCTCTTTATCACACTTCATACCTTCAAGTGACCTGTCTTTTGGGCCACCAGTCTTCAATTAAAAAAAAAAAAAAAAAGAAAAGAAAAAAAGAAAAATCACAGTACCCCAAGACTTTGGGCAGAAAAACCACTCTTGTGTCGTGCAAAACTTTAAACCCCCCTGAAGTACACAACAATTCAAATAGCTTCCACAACATTCCTAAAACACAACATGCCAAGCCACTCTTGCCCTTACAAGTGTGAGATTCTCAAATGTCAATGGGATCACTCAGATAAATTTAGTGGGCAAAACTGAAAACTGAGCCCCAGGCTTGAAGCTGATGTGAGGTTTTTTTCACAGCAGTACACAAGGCCATCCTTGTATTAACAGACCTGCACCATAAGCAATAACACATACTATCAGAACAGTCCAGAAAAGCACATGAGAAAAAGCATCACTATTTAATAAAAAAAAAACCCAAACCACAGAATTTTCCAAGAAGCTTTAAAATATGGTATTTCCAACTGTCAGCTTATTTCTAGACACGAATATTTTAAACCAGTAACAAAGAGGTTCCTAATTGTGCTCAAATACACCTGGCAGCCCATAGACAGACAGCTAATGTCTCAGTAGTTGTATGTTCTAAATCAAAGAGAATAAATATTATTTTAAACTATCAAGCATGACTTTTCTACGTAATCATTCAGGAAATGCAGCGCAACAGCAGAAAGAATATTGTCCTTTAAAACTTTTCTACACTTGCTTTACCAATGAAAGATTTTAGGAGCCTATGTACTGTAATATTTCACAAGTACATTATGAAAACTTTATGACCTCCATCAGAGAAAATAGTTTTTTAAAAATCCTGAAGTATTCTCAAACAAGGGAACATATTTGCAGTCTTTCTGCAGAATCCATTATCTCCATTTTGACAATTCAAGGCAAGTTTTAGAAACAACAAGAATCCAGATGCTCCTGTATTGACAAACTTGGAAGATTACTTCTCAATTTTTCTGACAGCAAGCCCTAATTATGTCCTGTATGGTTTCCAAACATATATTCCCTAAATACATGGAAGATAAAATGGAATCTAGAGGACTTTCATGAATTTCTAATTCACTCTTCCAAACCAGGTCACCAATATAAATATAGATTGCAAGTACGGATATTGTAAATACAAATTCAATAAGCTGCACATTAAATGAGCTTGTCAGTCTCTCTGTGCAGGCAATTCAGTTTCACAGTTGAGCCAAGTACATTAAAGCATGGGTTCTCTCAAACACCTAGGGCAAAATCCCTCTGTTTGTTTTGCATGACTGACATAGGTTAACAATTATTTCAAACACCACTCTTTCTGAAAAAGGTTTTTACTTCCTTCGTTCTCATTATAGGTTATCAAGTCTTAGGGCTTGATTTCTTTCACCTGGAATCAAGATATTAATGAAATAATATTTATCCTATCCCCATAGGGTGGCAAACACCCCAGTGTTACTTAGCTGTCTACTCTGTTAATGAGAGTGAAGATTCAAATTTCACCACCAAATATGAATACTCATGAACTTTCCAGGACTACAGAATGTGTAAAAAGATATTTAAATTAGCATAATCGTAAGGTGGTATTATAACGAGTACACTCCAATGTCACATTTTGTTCTACCTCAATCATACCATCTTGTATTCTGCTTTGCAAACAAGTCTAAAACTAAACAAAACTTCAGATCCACTATTTCTAGACAGTAAAACCAGAAGTCTTCACTGTGGTAAAAAAAAACCTAACCCTCAATCACCTGAGAAGGCCAGGTGTAATAAATAACACTATCCTGTATACCTTACCATCTCACTAATATTTACAAGGTATTTAACATGTTTTGAAGTACAACGGAATTGAAGTATTAAGTTTGCCACTACTGGCATTTGCTGTTATAGCAAGTGAGGCAGAGAAGTAGGCCCAACACAGCATCCGATGCTTGTCAAAACTTTCCCTATGCAACTTACAGCCAGGAAGCCGCCTCACAACTACCTTTTCTAATTTCACCAGAGAAATATAAACCAAGGCTTTCATTTACAATTCAGCGCAGCTTGTTCCATAAGTTCATAATGTCTTTTTAAAGTTCCTGATAATGAGACAGCACTGTCTTCAATAGCAACGTTGTATTTCATATTACACACAAAGTTTTGAGTTTTAATTACTTTTCAGGACCACTTTGGACAAAATACACATTTCACAAAAGGCATCTTGCCCGTCTATCATCCAGCTCTTAAAAACAGCCATGGAAGCCTACCCAAAGAGCCGGAATCCCTCCCCAGCTGGGAGACCTGCCCCGGCGACTCCCGGGCGAGGAGCCCTAGAGCTGGTTACCTCGCTCGCTCGCTCAGGCGCTTTCCAAGGAGGCTGGCCGATGTACAGCGCTCAGACCCGCGAAGGGCAGCGAGCGGCCCGGGCTGCCGGGGGCTGAGAGGATTCGGGCTCGCTGAGGCCTAGCGAGCACACGAGGCCTCCCGCAGCCCCAGCTCCTTCCCCGCCAGCAGCCGGGACCGCTCCGGGCGGGCCGGCCGCGGGGCAGGCGGTCCCCGGGGCGGGACAGGCGTCCGGGACGCTCCGCCGGCCGGGAGGGAGGGAGGGAGGGAGGGAGGGACGGAGGCGGCCCCGCTCCGCGGCGCCCGGGGCAGAGGGATGGCGAGGAGCCAGCGCCTCTGGTTTGGGAGGGACTCGCAAACTTCGGTACCTGCCGAGAACTCCCCAAACGCCGGCGACCCCCGTTGCCTGCGGGAAGAACTCTACAGGTTTCCCCGCTCAACATAGTTCACGCAACAGGCTTAAAAACCGGCGGCAGCCACGCCGATGGGGAGGAGGGCACGGCGCGCCCCCCTGCCAGCCGAGGCTTCTCCCGCCTTGACCCCGCTCCCCGGCCCTGAGGGGGCACCCTCCGGCGTAGTCCCCCGCCCCGTCCCTCCGCGGCGGGGCTGCCCCGGCGGCGAGCGGCCCGGTAGCACCGCTCCGAGCCCGTCCCCGCCTCGGGCCTCGCCGCCTCCCTGCCCGCGCACCCACCTGTCCCGGGGGTCGATCCAGCTGGTCTGCTTGGTGTTGTGGTCGATGTAGAAGACTTTGCCGTCGTAATCCCTCGCCTCCTCCCAGCCATCGGGTAAGGGGAGCTGCCCATTTCCCGCTTTCCTAGGCATGGTCGGGCGGCGGGGGTAACTGCTCCATAGGGACAGAAAGAAAGACGGGAAGCGGGAAAAGCCCCGACCCGAGGCGGGGGCACGGGGAAGAGGCCGGGAGCGGGGGGCACGCAGCGGGCCGCTCGGGGGAGCCCGGGAAAGCCCTGCTCCGCCGCCGGGTCTCAGTCCACCATGCCTGGGCTGCCGCCCTGCCCGCGCCGCAGCAGCACGGGTCAGGGTTGCCGGCGGAGCCCAGCTGCCGTCTGGGCGCGGGGAGCCCGGCTGAGCCCCGGGCGGCCGCCGCTCATTAGCATGAGATTAGCATCCATCTCATCTGCATGCACATTCCTCCCGCCGCATTCCTCAGGGTTAACCCTGCCCGCGCTGCCCGCCGCCGCTGGGCCGGGCAGGCCCCGGCCCTGGATCCCGGACAGAAAACGTCCAGCGGGGCAGCGCCGAGGGCAGGAGAGGGGCGGAAAGGGGCAGCGGGGGCGGCTCCTACTTCCCAACGCGCTCAGCCCGCGGCGCGGCCGGTGCAGGGATTAGGAGACAACCACCTGAGGGGACGGTGGCGCCGGCGCCCCCGCGCCCTCAGCCCCCGGGCGCTTGGGCACTCTGGCCACGGCCCCGCGGCCTTCTCGGGCAGCTGGGAGGGCGCAGGAGCTCCCCGGCCACCGGCACCCCGCGGGGCGGAGGGGCGAGAAGGGGCTGCGGGCAGGCGAGGGAAGCGGCGCCCCGGCGTGAGGGCTGCGGGCCCGCCACCGGCCAGGCCTTTGTCTGCCCACTCTCCGCCGGCCCCGCATCAGGTGGCCCAGGCGACTTCGGCGGCGGGTGGCGTGGCCCTGGGGGCGCAGGGAACGTGCCCCGGGAGAAGGCAGTTTTGCCGCTCCCCCCCTGCCCCGCGCCGTGCCGGTGTCGAGTTTCCCTTCAGATTCCGCTAAGGTTGCTTCACATCTTTGGGAACTCTCCCTAAACTCCACTAAGGCTCAAAGGTTCCTAGAAAAGGACCTTGACATTTAAATACCTGAGCTCAAAATTTACATTAAAAAAGGGAACCTTTCTTTAACCCTGGAATTATCTTTTTTTAAAAAAAAATTTTTAACAGAACCACTAGCGGAGAATATATCTACACCATTTGTCCCCTGAATTGTTCTGGCCTCAAAAGCAGGCAGCTGAGTAGCATGAAGTATAGAAGCCAGGTGTGAATTACTGTGCTTTTATCTCAGTTTGCCACAGGAGAAGAGTACTCCAGGCTGGTTACCATGGTTCAGCTGATAGAAGGTAACTTAATGTGCTCTATTAATTTGCATGTGTATCTGATTCCCAAGATTTGGCACTGGAAGTAGAGCACCTATAGGGGAATATGACTCCCTAGCTCAGCATCTAGGACTCCTAGGTAACCCAAGTTTTAGTCCTCATTTCCTATAATGTTTTATTTATTTTCCCTTGAAGTTACTTGTTTAAAGTAACAAAATTTTCCCGGGAGAGGAAGTCTGGGAATCCAGAGTTGTCTTTTTTTCTTTTTTCTTCTTTTTAAAACTCTGTTTATCTACTCCATTACAGTTATATTTACAATTCAATTCAATGAATTATTCTTCTGAGACAATTTACACTTAAGTACTGGGCTCATTCAGTGCAGAACAAGTTTCTGGGTTCCATTTCAGAGGCCAAATATCTGACAGGCATTGCGGTAACTAATTTAAAGGTATCTAAGTCCCAGTGTTGGATTTGGACCCAAACAGTAAAAAGTAACGGCAAGATATGATTTTAATTTAGCTAACTGCCAACCTGGTAAAGCTAAGACCTTTATTATTTTAGTAATTTTGCTTACTTTATTCCATAGCACTATCTCTGCAGATGGCTCATATGCGTCCTCAAAATACCCGTATGTTGAGCTTCAGCCTTTCTTGAAGATTTTACTTTCTCATAGAATACCAGGTTGGAAGGGACCTCAAGGATCATCTAGTGCAGCCTTTCAAGGTAAAAACATAGTTTAAATGAGATGGCCTAGCACCCTATCAAGCTGAATCTTAAAACTGTTGTATTAAGGTAACGTGCAGTGAAACTACATACGTGAAGTGAGGTCCTGGTAGTTAACAGTGGAAGAAAACTGAGCTATCCTAACTTCTGGTTATCCATAAGAGTTCGGCCACTTAGTGAAAGCAACAGGATCATTGCCTGTTAAAGTGACAGACTCATTTATTTTCACTGAGAATATTAAGTTACAATGAGCTGATTGGTTTATAAAGTCCAGTCTTGTTTTTCATCAGTGTAAAAAAAAAAAAAAACCCCGCTTTCCTATGCATTTACATTTGTGTCCTTTTAAATTGTCTATTCAATTCTATAAACTTGCTTATAGGTGACATCCTACAGTGAGAAAGTACATGTGGCAGTTGTGGGACAGGATAAACTGGATTTCCGTTCCCTTTTAAAGTTCAGTTTACATTATCAATAATATATTTTGTAATGTAAGTTGATAAAAAGCTACAGAGGATATACTTTTATTTCTGAAACCAGCTGCCAGATACTTATCTTTGGCATTAAAAAGGAGCTTTTGTAATGATACAGCCTTTTTCATCCTGAAAAAGCAGGCCTATTATACAGCTGCTCTCCTATACTCCTACTCTTCAAATAATCCACCAGAAGGAACCATGAGATTAGAAAATCTGTAATATCAAAACATAACTGAAACCTCATTTATGTCAGTACTTCCTCTAAAGTTAACTATAGCACCTGAGGTAATAGTGAATTCCTATTCTTTGTCACCACCAAGGCAGTCAGAACCACAATTTTGATTATTAGGCAGATGAGATGCACATGGATGTAGTTGTGGATCTGATTTAAAACCATCTTTACCAGGGTAAAACTTCTCATCACAAACCATAAATATTTTCATTTGCACAAATGGAAATTGCAGTTCTTAATTTTTGGAAAGAAATACAGAAAGATCATTGCATAATTGTCTAATTTCTATGCATATGCACTTACACTTAACTATGAACTGTTGCATGGTACATATTAGGCTCTCCCTTTCCTCCCTCCATTTTCCATTGTTTGAGTACTTCATTGTGTTTGTACTTACAGAGTCTACAGTCCAGAACGCTAGCTTAGGACTACTTGGAAATGCTATTTGAAGTCAAACTGACAAAAAGTAGGTAATATTTGTAAAAATAACCTTTAATAAGACCTTTAATGTTACCAGTGAGATCATTTAGCTTTTTGAAAGACTGCTATTGTTTTACAAAACAGAATCCAATTATCCTCTTTTTTTTTTTTTCCTCTCTTTTGCTATTTGGACTGGTAGAAAATAATTTCTTCCACTATCCCTTAATACTTCTTCATATGTCTAATATAGGAAGGCAGAACAGATGTTCATAATTATTCTTTTTTAGCCTAAAATATGCTATACATTCTAACTGAAAGTAGTTTTTCAAATGTACTACTTACATCTCAACTGATAACCTGCCTAGCATGTTGTGCTGACATTGTCATCTGACAGCATACCACAGATTGTTTGGCTTAATTGCATAAGACAGCGTAGTTCAGAAGATGTAAGCATTCTTTATTCAAAACACAGAAGGGTGCATATGAAGGAGTTGTCCAAAAGCACAGAACAATATATCTGTGGCATGACTTAAGCATTTATCAGTAAGTATGATAAATAACAAGATATGCTCAGCGAAAAGGAGCTAATTGTTCCTGTCTTTTGCTTTGCATATGCATGTTCAACTGCCCTGGAGAAGTTCACGTTTTAAGTACTACATACTTAAAGGATTGAGTTAAAAGGAATTAGAAAAACAGCTAGAAAAACAAAGTCTGTGCGAAAGTTTAGAACACAAGTGTGGAAGTGGCTGAATCCAGAAAGGGGGTCCGCAAAGGCCCCTTCACATAACAAGCAGCATACCCTACTCCAGTCTTTACTAACGTAGTTAATCTCCTGATACTCTC
>JAVSBS010017020.1:4396-14562 GCA_033124195.1 Coracias cyanogaster
TTGCAGGTGAGGTTGGCCGGGGCTCTGAGCAACCTGCTCTAGTTGCAGATGTCCCTGCTCCCTGCAGGGGCTTGGACCAGATGAGCTTTAAGGTCCCTTCCCACCCAAACCAGTCTGGGATTCTACGATTGTACGGAATCATTTTCTCCCTGTCTCTGCCTCCCAGAAAAGGAGATGGAATAGGATGTTCAGTAGGAGCAGCCAATGGAATCTGGCACTCTTTTCATGAAGAAAACGATGCATCACAACCTAATGAAGTAGGAATCCCAGCTGGCTATCGGTAAACGCACAACCAGAACATAAACCACTCATTTTTATCAGCATTAAAAAGAAAAAATAAGTACATAGCTTTTTTTCTTTTTTCCCCCTATCTCCGAATGAGGCAGCGACTGCCAGTACCTTTCATTTCCTATCCCACCCGGCTCAGTGGGCTCGCTCGCAGCGGCTGCGGTCCCCATCTGATGCTATCCAAGAGCCTCCCAGGAAAAACCGGAGCTGCCCTCCCGCCGACGGCTCGCGACACTGTGCGACTGCGGTGAGCCAAAGAGACCCCGGCTGCGCGGGGTCACACGGACAGCCCCGCCAGCTGGAGGACACGGGCCGAACGCGACGGGCACAGCAAAGAACCTGGTGTTGGGCTGGCTTCCTCAAGAAGCACCGACTGCGCTGCTGCATCGTTCGGCAGCAACGCCCGGAGAGATTCAGGGCAATGCAGAGCTGAGGTTCGCTGTGCTACCCAACACTGGCACTGCAGGAGAAGAGGAGGCTCCGGGGACACCTCGTTGCAGCCTTCTGGTATCTGAAGGGGGCTACAAGAAGGCTGGAGAGCGGCTTTTTACAAAGGCCTGTAGTGATAGGACGAGGGGTGATGGGTTCAAACTGAAAGAGGAGAGATTTAGATTGGAAATTAGAAGGAAATTCTTCACTCTGAAGGTGGTGAGACTGGTACAGGTTGCCCAGGGAGGCTGTGGATGCTCCATCCCTGGAGGTGTTCAAGGTCAGGTTGGACAGGGCCTTGAGCAACCTGCTCTAGTGGGAGGTGTCCCTGCCATGGCAGGGGGTGGAACGAGATGATCTCTGAGGTCCCTTCCAACCCCACCGTTCTATGACTCTCTAAGTTCTGAATCTTTCAGCCTGCAACCTGAAAATAACTACAGCAGAGATGGTGTGATGGAACTTACTGCATTGTCCTGGGTTAAACCCGTGGGATTCTGAAGCGTGGCAGAGCTATGGAATTTGGGATCCCTTCTGAACAGAGTATTCTGCACATAAATACACCAGCTTGGGTTCAGTGGGAGTTCACCAGTGCTCTGGACCAGCAACCGGACTTTGCTTCTCACCCACACCCTCCTACTACACCAAGTTAGAGATTTCACAGCCTGCAACTGGCTCCCAGACAGGACACTCCTGCCATTCTCTAACAATACTCGTCTCTCCTTTCCCTGCCCACATTACATAATAAGCAACCTTATTTATTTTTTTTCCATAAGACGCCTTTTCATAACAATAGAAACTATTGGAGACCAAGATAACTTGATGAATTTTTCCTATTATCTAAGAGCTTAGTCACTCGGGGAATTAGCCATGTTCAAAATAACAGCCAGGCTCAAAGAGATTCAGAACAACTGTTCTGGAGCAGAAGCAGCTAATGTCATAAATACATTAAGATGTTAGCTTGAAGCATTTCAGAGATTTTTTTCAAGAAGTGCTTAAAAAAAAGAAAAAAACCCCTTTGAGTAGATACAAGGAAATCAGGTTTTTAGCAGTTAAAACCACACTGCAGTTTACAGAGCCTGCTGTGCTCAACCACCAAAGCCCTGGACGCAGGAGGGACAGATGGACTTTGTGACCTCACCACACGTGTGGTTTCCCAGCGAGCACATCCTGCTCGATGCTCCACGTTTCTATGGCACCCTCCAAGCACTGGTCTCAAAGGGTTTCCCAGACATCCCTGACGAATCATCGGGACATATCTCAGGAGATAGAGAAGTTATTGGCATGTCTGTTAAGAGCAGGTAGGAACGGGAGCCATGGTTTTCACCTGGGGTTAACACCGGGTCTCTTCCTGGCCACTCTTGGGATTGACACAAGAGCAATCACCAGCATACATCAGCTATTTATGCGATTAATTTACTTACCATAAAATCAACCCTTTCTTGGCTTGGATGTTTATTGTGTACTCTTACAGCAACGCAAGTAGGAGGAGATAATTGAAAGATTAAAGAAGCCCCAAACTGGGAGTGAAATGGAAAACGGAACAGAAACTATGCGAGTGAGAAAAATCCCACAAAGAAAGGCATTTAGTAGGGTTTTGGAGCTGTGGGAGTCTACGGCATTGCAGCAGACAAATTCTCCAGTGCGCGCTGAGCTTGCTCAACCCAACCTCCGGTGACAAGGGACCCCAGGATGAAGAGGAACAGGCTGGCAATGAGCCGCTCTTCCATGGAAAAAGGCCCTCCTTGCTGTGGCTGCAGGGTTTGGGGATGACGGACCGCACAACACCCTCCGTGGGACACCCAACCCGTCTGCAGGTCACCACCACTTCCCCGGGTGCTTCCCTGCAACACGCCTGGTCAGCCCCCAGCCAAGTGCTCTCGGCTCCCTTTGATCTCTGTGGGAGCTCAGGGCCTCTTGTCCCGTTTTGTCCTAAAGCTTGGATGCTGCAAGATCCTTTCTCCATCCCATCCCCGCCTGGCTTCCCTCCCCCAACTGCATTTGCTTATTCAGACTTTCAAAAATGAAAAATCAGAGCCAAGCTGCTCTCTCCCACTTCTCTTTTCCCCACTTTGCACAGAGCGTTTGAGATTAGGGAGAGCAAAGAGCCTTTCTACTTTCAATATCCCACCATTTGCAGACTGACCGGCAGAGAATAATCCACAAGGAAAACCGCATGGAAGTTTCTGGCTGCTCCAACTGCCCTGCTCCCCAACACCTCCAGCGCTGCAGCGTTTGGCCCCTTTATTCACTGAATTCCTTCTCAATTGGATTTTAAGTCGCGATGACTTACAGGAGCTTACTTGTTGCTCATGACAGAACCGTGACACACACAACAGACTGACTTTAGATATTTGAACAACACGCACTGTAAAAACACGGCTATATAGCCCGTGTGAGGAAATCCCGAGGAAGAGGCGACGCTCGTCGTTCCCGTAACACGGGCTCGGGGAACCACGCTGCCCTTGTCACATAAAGCACTACTCCAGAAACAGGCTGTATTTACGGCACGGTGTAAACCGACTCATTTCATTACCGTGCCGGATCAATACTCTCTGTGAAGAACGCCTAACCAAATAATCGCCGTACTTAGGACGCCGATCAGATGTGTAGATTATTCTCATCGCTACCAATGACAATTAGTTTCATCTTTCTGGGTTAGAAGCAGATACTAGCGGAGTTTAGCAACTTAGTACCAATGAAGCATGTAAAATACCCTCGTGGGACGTCAGCATAATTGGCAAAAGATTAATTGTTTAAAAAATGGAAAGCAGCCCATGTAACGGAGGGGAGAAAAGCAGCCCCGACAGCTTAATATTATGGCTAATAGCTGGGTTTAAGGGGCTGATTGAGAACTAAAGAGCCACCTGCCATGAGAACAAAAGGTATTATCACTTGTAAAATATTAGTGACACGCTTCTTAGAGCTGCCGAACTCTGAAAGGGAGCGGGTCTGAGTCTTTCACCCAACCCAGCGCTGAGAACGACAGAAAACAGCACTTTCAACAAACCAGTGCTGTGCAGGACTTCTGCGAAATCAGTCTCAAATCCAGGTTCAGCCCGACGTGCCTGAGCAGACCAAAGTCCAGGGGTGCCACGCAAAATAACTGCTATTGCTGTTCTTAAGTAGACACGCAGAAAATAATATCTGAGTAAAAATAAAAAGACAGCTGAAAATCCATAATAGAGGCTCGGTGCACATCAAAATTGGCCCAGGGTTGCTCTAGATGAAAGGCTGAGGCTCTTCACCGCGTGGCAGGCGGCTTAATGCCTGTGAATGGATCAGCCAACCTTCACTTTGGAGTAAACTGAGCCATTTTCTATTTCTGTCGCATATTTTAGCCAGCAGACCGAGATGATAATATTCACGCTGCCTTGCTGAAACGCGGCTACTTCAGGCGTGGAATAACTCAGCGGTTTAGCAGAGTACACCAACATCACCCAACACTAAGTACTGAAAATTAAAGTCACTTACCAATGGGACCAGCAGGCAAAGTCTGCATTAGATGGAACAGAGCTATCTGTCCTGGCTCTTGGCCAGGACATCTGGACCAGTATGCCTCATCTTGCAGGAAGAGAGTGGGATTTGTAGGGATCGGGCGTCACCAGGACCTTGGCTTGGCAGCCTTGGACCCCGCGGAACCCCTCGGACCACAGCCACCCCTCCCCGGGCACCAGGCTCCTCGCTTGCAAGTGCTAGCAAAGATCTTTCCTGGATTTATCTGATGTGGTTCGGTTCTGCTTTGTTGTTTCGTAATCATTTTTTACCTTGTTTTCAGATGATCTAGAGATACACAGAGCACCTTCAAGTACTGCTGACGTTGTTAAACCGCTGGATTAAACAGCAACCGCAGCCCTGTCTTTTCTTTTCCCTTTATTAGAAGGGGCAATATTGGGAAATTCCTGGGTAGAACCTGCTTCAAAAACCAATCACCAGAGCTTCACCTTCCCCCCAGAATATTTTAAATTACAGGCTATTCAGCAACCACCATGATTTCCCTCTAAAAGAAGGCAAAGATTAAACTAATGAGAACAAAATAACAAAGTCTCCCTTATTGCCAGCAGCAAGAGAGGAAGCTGGAAAGATAAGGGGGCGAGAAAGTGTCAAGTCTTGTGCTATGTCAATTAGAAAAGCAGTTTGCCCTGCACCACATCCCCTCCCCAGCAGAGCTCAGCAGCCACCCGGGGAGGAAAGAAAAAAAGGATGAAAGAGCCACATCCAGCTTTCCATTGCCACTTTTCTTTCAGCGTAGTAATCTCTGCAAATGTAAATCGGCAAATGGGCGGGTGAAAGGCGATTTGTGTTGCTTAGACACTGGTGGAGATGCCGGGAGGTGTGGGGACAGGGAGGCAGAGGAGAAGGCAACGCCTGGATGCTCAGAGGATGCAGCAGAACCCCCCCAAACTCTTGCTGGGTGGTAGACAAGCCTTAAACAGGACCCCAAACAGATCTGCTCTCTGCCGCAGACTGCCTACACCCTTGCATCGCGTCTTCAGCGTCTTTCAGAAGCATAAACCATTAAGCTGCTGTTTAAGTATCTTAGAGGGGATGGAGGGTGGGCGGGAGCGAGCTGCACAGGGCATCGCGGAGCTGCCTCCAGAACCAGCCCCGCTGCCACCAACATCTGCCGGGTGCCCCCGACGGAGCCGAACGGCAGGGGCTGAGCCAGGTGACGTCCGTGCCATGGGACCAGCCCGCAGGGATGCCCCATGGCTCCCTGCACGACGCAAAACACCCAGGGAAGGGCAAAACGCACCCAGAAAAAAAAACAAACCACCAAACCAATCCTGCAAAACCCAGCCCAGCGCAGAGAGGGAAATGCCATTGCAAAGCTGTACAACAGGGAGAGCTGGGGAGGAGGATCTCACTAACAGCCGCATCTCTTCACGGGGAAGTTTCTGAATGAGAAACGGAGACCCTTGCTGAGATGGGAGAACTTCCCCGCTGTCCCTCCTGGCAGATACAGCCCCTCAGAGCCGTGCCCCACGCACAGGGTGGGCATCTGCAGACCGGCGGTGGTTTTTTTTCTCGTATTAAGCAGAGCTGTCACTGTTTAAACTGCTTTCCTGAAGGCTCTGCACTTCAGAGGAGTGTTTTACAGTCTGATGCAAGCAAAGGCAGGGACGCTCCAGCTCAGCAGAAATCCAGCAGCTCCCCCCGCACCGCAACTCATCATCCACAGAAGGGGCAGATCTGACAGGTCCCGGTACGGCTGCCGACAGCCAGCAGCCCCGTTCCGGAGCTCCTCTCCTCCCAGTCCTCTTCCCGAGCTCTTACACCCCACACGCCTGGAAAACCCTTGGCTTTCCCCACACAACCCCACCGGTTCCCCTTCGGAAACCCACCTCCCCAGCCCGTGCCAAGCGCCGTTCCCCTCCCACGCCCCAGCGCATGCACACCCTCCTCCCGTTCTTTGGATTTCTTCTTCTGCTCAGCACTTTGGGAATGCCGAGTCCAGAAAATGGCTACAGAGTGATCAATGGTTTCAAGGACAGGGAGCAAAGGAGGAGTCGGGAGCTAGGACGGAGGCTCCTTTCCCCGTCCAAGTACTGCAATAAGAGGGAAAGAGAAAGCCATAGATAGCTACCTGAACTCACCATTCCTGCTCCATCCCTTAGCCACTGCATCTTGCTTCTGATGATGTCCTTATTATCAGGGAGGGGAAAAAAAAAAAAAAAAAAAATCCCTGCTGCCTGGCAAGAGCTGGCAGGGAAAAAAAGAAGCCCCCCACCCCCACCCTAGGCTGGAGCTTTCAGTCAGACATCCCTCAGCCCGGCAATCCCCTGCCTGTCAAGAGCACGTTATTAGCAGCCTCCTCACTACCTGGGATTGTAGTTATTTATTTCAGTCACAGCCCGAGCGATTTGAGGGGAGGGGGATGTCTTTGCTTTGCTTTTTGTTTTTTTTTCCTCCCCTTACCATGCTTTGAAACTCTGCAGGAGGGAGGTGGGACCTAGGAGAACTTCGGGAGGGTCCCCGTGGGGCTCAGCACCCCTGCCCCCGGCACGACGGGACTCCCAGATCTGCAGAGCCAGCACATGCCTCTGCGCTCAGCAAGGGGCCGGGGATTCTGCTGATGTCTGAAGGGCAGTAAGTTCTCACTCTGCTCTCCCCATGCAGGATAAGTCCCCTTCCCACCAAAACACAACCTGCCCAAGGTTTTCCTCCCCACACTCTGCTCCCCGCTAAAGCTTTTCACCCCCCTGCCCACTCCCCTTGCTTTCCCCAGAGCATTAAGTGCCAGTCCCCCCCGTACAGCTCGAAAAGACAAGACACCCATCAAGCGTTGATCATCAGTAGGGCCACCCACCATGCTGGGGTAGATGAGCTCAGTCTGTCTGGCGCTGGTCAGGAGCTGCGGCAACAGCATATGGGATGTGCACGGCCAACTGGAAACAGGATTGAATCCTCTCGATCGCTCCAGCTGGGACACGTATGTCGACATGGTTCTCCCCATTTTATGGAGAGGACGTGGAGATCGCAAGGAGTTGGCCAAGGCTACTGGAAGAGGATGCTGCGCTACCGCCGCAGACAATACCCGTCCTCCTGGAGCCGCCTGCCCGCAGGAAGGGACGGCCCGGCGCAAGGGCTGGCACGCACCTCAACACGGGCAGCGCATTCCACCAACATCCCCATCTCCTCTTCGGCAGCTCATGAAGCCTGCAGTCAGCTTCAGAGGCAGGTACAAACCGTGGAGACAACGGGGGGCAGCCTGCTCTGGGTACAGAAGCCCACAGCCCACACTGGGTATGCTGGATATACTGGAACCACGTACAAGAGAGATGGGTTGGAACAAGATACACAAGATATCGAGGGCTGCAACCCCTCTGCTGTGAGGACAGGCTGAGAGGGTTGGGGTCTGTTGGGACAGGACAAGGGGTGGTGGTTTTATGAAAGAGGGAGATTTAGACTAAAAAGAAGGAAGACATTTTCTTCAAGGAGAGTGGTGAGAGCCTGGCACAGGTTGCCCAGAGAGGTGGTGGCTGCCCCATCCCTGGAAGGATTCCAGGTGAGGTTGGCCAGGGCTTGGAGCAACCTGCTCTAGTTGCAGATGGCCCTGCTCAGGGCAGGGGGTTTGGACGAGGTGACCTCTAAAGGTCCCTTCCCACCCAAACCAGTCTGTGATTCTGTGATTTAAGGGCTTGCTCTCGCCGGTGGAGGGCAGGGACAGTCCACATGGTGAATTACAAAGCTCCATATCAACTCCAAACCTTTGCCTCCATCCACTTCGCTTTTCCCAACAACTTTCTCCGTGTACGGCTTTAGCTCATATGGTCTTCCCTGGAAAGAGCCTTAAAATTTACCTCCCAGTGATGGAAATGCTCACAGTGAGGCTGGTGGCTGCAGAGCCATCGGTCCCACACGGATCTCCCGTCTTTCCTCCCGCAGCTCCTCACTCGTGTGGTGGTCAAAGAGGTCCGTGGGTGGTGCGGCTACATGGCGAGGAAGAGAGGGTACGTACGCACCACCCCGGGGCGGCCTGCCGTCCCGCGACGCCCACACACGGCGTCGGTGCCGCTCCGGAAAGACATTTGTTATCCCTTGCTGTCGCTGTTGCATCTCCGCGCGGGCATCACGTTGGGCTTCACGAGGCCAACTGCCCCCTGTCTCACTCCTGTGGGCACAAAGAGACCTGTCCACCTCGAGCCAGGGCAGCTCCCAGGGGATTTTAAGCATCTGCGCCTGACGGGACTCTCTGGGTGCTGAACACTCCGTCCTTGTTGTGTCTTTGTAGTTCTAGTGTGCAGCTCACAGAGTCAGTGCTGGACGGGAAGTAGCTCAGTGTGAGTATCTCCGCTTGAGCCCCGAGGATTAAACACAAACACGAGCCTCCTTTGCCCTGATTCTGAATTTTGCTTGGCGGGGCTCAGGCTAGAAACAGCCACTTCACTGGTGATTTCAGGGCCGAGATCAAGACTCGGGAATCAAGGGATCAAGCGGCAATGGCTGGGGAAGAGAGCGCGGGTGGGCAGCGCGGACTGACGAGACGTTAGCACAGACACTCGATTGATTGGCATTGATTAGCGCACTGGAAACGGCTGAATTTATAGGCTGACTTGCCCACCCATGCTAATGAGTGTGATTATGCAGAGGTCTGGGCTCGCTAATCAAACCTGTGGCCGAATCACTGCAGCGAAGGTAGAAATAATCTCCCAATCAGCACTGGCCCGTCTCCGATTGCCACGAAAGCCCCCTCGGCAAGCACCGGGGGGGAAGGGGCTGTAGACAGTCCGGTGGTGGGGCTGCCAGACCCCCTACAAAAACATTTGGTCCTTTATGTCTTGTGTTTACAGGTGAAAGACCAATAGTCTGGGCCTCGCGCTGCGGTAAGTGCGGCCCAGATCCTTTCCGGCCACCGGTGGAGGGCTGTCGGGCTCCGCTCTCATGCCAGGGCTGGTCGGGGCGAGGACTGTCCTGACAGGGTTGGCACTGTCCCTGTTTGCACCAAAATCCAGCTGTTTTGTGCTGGGGAAGCAGCTGGCTCAGGTTGTGGAAACACTTCAATGGCTCAGAGGGCTTTGGGGAGCACCTTGGCTCCGGAGCAGCTTGGAGCGAGGAGGCGCAAGCGCTGGGCATTATTTTTGGGGATGTTTCAGCTTGGTCAGAGACAACACGGTGGTTGGATCTTCTCCTTGCACCTGCTTCTCCTCCAGACTTGCAGTGCAGATGGGGCTGGGGTTTCCTGGCAAGAGCCGTTCTCCATTTCTACCTCTCCGTCATCAATCCCAACACCCACTGGCGCCCAGCGCGCTCAGCTGCTCGCTTCTCTCCCTGCAGGTTTAAGGAGTTTTGACGCATTCCCCACGAGCCGCCCCGAGCCGAGAGGCCCGGAGGGAGGAGAGAGAGGCTGGAGCGCGCCAGGAGCGTGTCCATCTCGGCAGAGCCGAGGCACGGCCTCAGCCACGGCCCCGTGGGCTTGTATGGCAGTGAGGAGCAGTCTGAGGGCCCTGGCCGAACGGTTTTCTGGGTCGATTCTTCGCTGTCGGCCTTTTTATTAATAAAAACGTGCAAAACCCACGTTGCCGCTCAGTGGCGTTTCCTGGCGGAGCTTGGCCAGGTCTGTGTGAAGCCACCTTCTTGCTTTTCTCCACGCTTGCAAGCCTGGCCCATCCCAGCGCTCCGCGCTTCAGGATACTGGACCAGGAGGACTCCACCAGATCACTTAAGACATTGACTCACCTACAAAGCGCCACACGTTCTACATGGGGGACACCCCTGGGCTTTTCACTGAGCCCAAATTAATCTGATTTTGCTCCTTGTCTCATCCCACTGAAAAAAAAAACCCCAAAATGAACAAAACAGCATTTTTCCTGATTATTACAATTCCTGCTTCATAGAATCATGGAGTAGTCTGGGTTGGGAGAGACCATGAAAATGATTGAGTCCAACCATTCCCCCAGCACTGCCAGGGCACCACTAACCCCTGGCCCTCAGCACCACATCTCCACGGC
>JAVSBS010017022.1:9261-34609 GCA_033124195.1 Coracias cyanogaster
GCTAGAGAGATGTTGGGATGAAGGTTGGACTTGATGATCCTGGTGGTCCTTTCCAACCATAATGATTCTATGATTCTGTCCACACTGGGTGGTTGTGGTGGTCCAAGACATGGCTGCGCTCCCCATGCAGGGGCCAGAGGAGCACTAGAGGACTTCTGGGGTGGTGGGTCCCAGAGCACATGCTCTGCAATCCCTGAAAGCTACCACACACTCTTGTGAGTAATAATATGTGCGATCCTGGCAAAACATTAGTTGGCGCTTCTGATGGAATAGTGAAATTTTCTGCTAAGAGCTTGTTGGTCATTTGAAAAATCCAGTTTGGTTGAAAACATAATTTTTCCTTCAAAATGTAGTTTGGACTGGTCCTACACCCTATTAAGGGTGAAGTCTATTTTTGGGACCAAGGGCAGCACAACTGCTCTCCCTAATCACATCCTCTATAAGCCTGAGATGCTTCAGAGTGGGATAGATTTCCTCCCTTGGAGGACTTGAATTGCACCATCAAACAGACTCGTTCTGTGAAATCCTCTGGTGCTGGAGGAGCACAGGCAGGAGCTGTGATACAAATGAAACCTTGGTTTCCATGCCCTATGTCCTGAAAGGGTCTGGAACGAAGAAATTTGCAGGCAAATGAAATAAAAATGTCATAAACCACTTCACGTTGCCCTATTCACTGTGGGGTCAACGTGGCCACCAGCCTAAGCTAGGACATCACTAGGACTTGACTTCAAGGGCAGCAGGGCCTGAACCATGCAGATCCTCCCAGCAGGGAAGCCCCAAACCAGAGCTCTGGGTCGTTCACATCACTGGGGATCTACAGGAGCAAACAGGCTTGAAAAAAAGTCAAGTTATCAGGGAGAGTCTTGGGAAACTCCTGCAGCTACAGGCACTGGGTGAAACCCCCATCCCATGAAGGTGGCATGAAGATAATATGGAGTAACACAAGTGGGGCTGGCACACACTTCTGCATGAGAACAGGGTGAGAAACAACCTGCTTAAGAGGAATTTCTCCCCTCACTCACAGGAACCAGCGTGAGAGCTACACGCTGCGTGAGTCCAACGGTTACCTCTACTCAAAGACCAGGCTGTGACATCTGTCCTCCATTGGGGCCGCATGAGCTTATCAAAACTCTCTCCCAGGGCTTCACTGCAGAGTCTAGTAGAAAGGCAGGAGAAGAAGCAGCCGTCTGGGTTCAGAGGCTAATCCTTGCCACCCCCTCGCCCACCTGCCCAGGCTGGAGCCGCTGCTGCAGAACACAACACGTCTGCCGTTTCTTTAATCCGAACAAAAAGATGAGTACGGCTTTTCATTAGAGTATTGTCATCAGCAAATGAGGTCCCGGGGCCCAGGAAGACGGGGAGATAACAATTTCAGATAACGCGCTGAATCTCAACTGGCGGTTTATCTATTTGCATACCCCGGTGAGCAGAGCAATGTGCTGGGAGACGAGGTGCGGGCAGATGAGGAGGTGCGGGCAGGGTGCAGGCAGATGCCAAGGTGCAGGCAGATGATGGGGTGCAGGCAGATGAGGCGTGGGCAGATGAGGTGCAGGCAGATGAAGAGGTACAAGCAGATGAGGAGCTGCAGGCAGATAAGGAGCTGCAGGCAGGGTGCAGGCAGATGAGGAGGTGCAGGCAGATGGCAAGGTGCAGGCAGATGATGGGGTGCAGGCAGATAAGGTGCCAGCAGATGAGCAGGTTGCAGGCAGGGTGCAGGCAGATGATGGGGTGCAGGTAGATGAGGAGGTGCAGGCAGATGAAAAGGTGCAGGCAGATGATGGGGTGCAGGTAGATGATGGGGTGCAGGCAGATGATGGGGTGCAGGTAGGTGATGGGGTGCAGGTAGATGAGGAGGTACAGGAAGATGAGGGGGTGCAGGCAGATGAGGAGGTACAGGCAGATGAAAAGGTGCAGGCAGATGATGGGGTGCAGGCAGGGTGCAGGCAGGAGCTCTGGGGAGCAGCTCTTCACCCTGCCTGTCACTGCGGGAGCAGAGGCTTCACTCCAGCTTTTTCAAAGCTGGCTCCTTTGCTTTTTCGAATAAAAGGCAGCATTTGCCGGAAAAACGGCGCACGGTGCAAGTGAAAAAGGAAAGTTTCAACAAAAGGGCTAAGTGAGCTACCTGCCTGTCAGAGCATGATGTTTTGGGTCAAACAGCATGTTCATCTTGTTGAAAGAGAGGTTTTTGTGCATTTTGTCAATAACCCTAGAAAATATATTTAATTTCCCCTGAAATGTATTGGCTTTCCCGCATGCTTTGTTTGGCTGCTGAACCAAGGCATTCACCATTTCTTTAGGAGATGAAGATGACGGATTAGGGAGAGTTTGGGGCAAAAGTTAAGGTGGGATTTGGAAATTCAGCCTGGCTAGATGAAAAATCAGCAGTGGGGAAATCTGAGCTCCTTGTTTGATGATCTCACCTCCACCTGTACCTGTACTTGGGTGATGCTCCCCAAAGGCTGCTGAGCCACGGGTCAGTCACGGGTGGTACCTGCACCTACTCACGATGGCCCATAACTCACCGTGCCTGCCGTGGTGCAAGAGGAAAGAAGCACTGGGTAAAAATTAAATTACATGTCAAAGGTTTACTATAAGAGGTGAAGCTTTGAAGAAGCAGGGAGGCTAAGGAGCGAGGTCAGTGGGTCTGGCCATGGCAGGAGCTGGAATAGCAGCAGAAATGGCTCAGCTCATGACTCAATTTGGGCTTGGAAATTAAGGAATAAAACAAGGGCATTTTTGGTTGTAGTTTATGATACGCAAGAGCAGCTATTATGGGTCAGACTGAAGGTAACCCAGGTTGTCATCATTAAAAGTGGTTAATGTGGACAGCAAGGGATGTGTACAAGAGCAGGGTGAGTACTTTGTTTTGTTATTTTTCCCAAAGCATTTTCAGCTTACGGTTGCCTCTTGATACTTCCGTACTTCAGCCCTTGATGGATTCATTCCCCATTCATCTGCCCACCTGCCTTTGAAACCCACAATACTCTGTGGCAAAATTTCAGGGGGCAAAACTAGCTAATTCTTGGCCCTATTACAAATAGCTGTTTCCTGCGGGTCAATCAGCAGCTCCTCCAGCCCCAGCCCCTCTCCAAGCCTCGCGAAGGTTAAAGCTGCCTGTCAGCATTTGCCTGCTGCAAAACACAACCTCTTCATTTCAGCTTGAATTGTGTGATTATTCTGAATTCCTCAAACATCTAAGTCCGCTGTGAAACGAAAACTGTTTTTTTGAAACAGTCAAAATGTTCCAGTTGGAAAATGGCAGGGTAAAACTCTCCTATTTTTCAAAAAAATTATTTCTATTTTCTGGCCAGAATCATTTACTGGGACCTAGAAGGTTTTATCCTCCCTGAATCTGTGTAATTCCACAGGCTTGTTATGAGCAGATAGAGCCTCTCCCTGCTATGGGGCATGTGTTCAGAGAACCACCTCCAAATATCCCACTCATCGCAGCTCTCCTGCCAAGCGGTTGCTTTTATGTATTTACTTTGCTCATGAAACCTCATCTAGCCTTGTTCTCCTCTCTATCCATCACTCACACCAGACAGCCCATTGCTAGGCATTTGCTCAGCTGTGACCATTTCTCTCACAAAAAACGGACGGCTTATTTATTATTTTGCTAACTGCCATGATTCCTGTTTTCGCTCAGCCTCTCCAGAGCGAACCCTTCCTCTCCAATTTGGGTTGCTTCACTGACCTTCTGCTGCTCCCGGCTCTCCATCATCCCCGCTGCCTGGGACCCTCTCGGCATGGAGAATACTCCAACTTGCATTTCCGAGCCACGGCTGTATTTTTTTTGTGGGCAGAGCGAGCCAATTCATCCACTCCCTGGAGCTGAGGTTCACCTATAGCACTGTCAGCACCAGGCTCGAGACCACTTCAGGACCCATTTCGTGGGTGGTGTAACGTTCTAGCATGAAAAGAAGATGATCACACCTTCCTTGCTGCTGCTTCTGTTTTTCTAAGCATTTGACTTTGCCCAAGCAAGAAGCTTTTTCATAGTTCTCAACATTCATTCATTCCTCCTCCCCAATCACCTTTTTTGAAGCACTAATTTTAAAGCCTCGAGCGGATCCATCACGTTCCAGTCCTTGGGCAAAGGAAGCGGCAAGCAGCACTGCCAGGCCATTTAACTTTTTGGCAGACCGACCCCTGGAGATAGGAGACAATAGCGGGACTCGGCTATTCACTAAATAAAACCTAAGAGGCGGCAGTGGGAAGGGATGTCTGGAGGTCTCTTGCTCAGCCTACGGGACTGTCGCCAACTCAAGAAGGTCTTAGAACCCTCTGAGGACTCCTAAGCCCCTTTCTCCCGTGCATTTAAGCCTGGCTGTTCTACATCGCCCTCCCCATCGCTGCAGAGGACAGAAAGCTCCGACAGACACAGCCCGCGCTACAACCATCTGAACCGGGATTTCTTTTTGGCTTACATCTCGGCGGAAGAGGGACGGATGGCAAAGCCCAACCCTTGACACAAAGGAGACTTTGCCCCCACATCTCGGGTTTCTCACTCAAAGAGCAAGAGCTATTAAATAGATCATGATAGATGTTTCCATAAAGCAGCAAGCCAATTAATTTTCCTCCAACTCGTTTCGCAGCCATAGTTGGTATGACTTTGTACTTTCACTAAAATCTCCTTCGTGGTGCAAACAAACAGCAAGGCAAGCGTCAGCCCAAGAACTTCAGATTTCCTGGCGCTCTAACAAGTTATGCAAAGCAGGATCCTATAACGAGAAATGTTCAGGAAGCAAAAGGAAAGGCAGCGCTCCCAGCTCCCACTGCCTCGCGCGCTCACACGGCAGCTGGGTGTGAGAAACAGAGCTGCTAATGACTGGAACTGAGCAAACCACTCCTGTTGTTTGGGGGAAAATTTCCATAATGGCCACAGCGCTGTTCCTGTGGGCAAAACCTAGAGGAAGAACATGGCTGCTGGTGAAGAAGAAAGGTTTTAATAATTCTTATTCCTTGCAGGTGGTCTCTTGTTGGCTTTCTCTCTTGTTTGTCTCTCTTTAAAGCTCCATCTTGCTCCTCGTCTTGAGTTTTCTGCCTGTGCTTTTGAATGCTCGTGTATTTGTGCAACTGTTTCTCCGGCCAGCTCCCCTCGCTTGCTTTAATTAGGTCCCTAGTATTTCTGAAGGTATCTCCCAGGGCTCTCTAATCCCCGCAATGTGCTGACTAACCGAACCCCAGGAGATCCTTACAAGAGAAAAACTGCAGGATAAAAGCAAGTGATTTCAGGCCTCTGGTTTCTTAATTAGCAGCCTACACACCAGAAGTCCACAGGAGTGACTGTCTGACAGGGAGGCTTGGCGTTTATCCTCAGAAAAGAGCTCTCTGCTCCTTTCTGCTTCCCTTGGAATCTTCGCTTGTCCTTTTCTTGGCACCACTCTGCAATCTCTTCAGCATCAGTGGGACACGAAGGGTGAGTGACGGGTGCATTGGTACCTTCTCTGCTTCCCAGTCCCATCCCACCCAGGCCTCAGGGATGCTCTCCCTGTCCTCTGAAACATGAACAACGAAGCAAACTGGGTTTTTAGAGCTGTTTGAACTTTCTCTCACCATGACACAGTCTTCTCCACCCTGAAACAAAAAGCTTCAGTGTTCCTAAGGCAATGCTCAGGAAATGCAAAGCAACGTAGCTCTGTTTGAACATCTGGCTGCAAGTGCAAGGTCCACCAAGGGTTGAGTGTGTGCATGCAGATGGGCTCAGCCTGGCTGCCAGGAGCATAATAGAACCATCATAATTCAACTGGAAATGTGAGCCTCGGTCTGAAATGAGAGGGAGAATTGGACAGACGGCACAGGAGGGAGGAGAGAGGCACAAGGGGGGATGGAGACACTGTCTAGTTGTCTCCAGGTCTTGAAAAACATCACCTGTTGACAGTTCTCTGAGGGTCTTTGGTTGTTCCACAGGCTGTGCTGTGAGATGTGGGTTGGTTAATCACTGCCATGGAGGGTAACATCTGACTGGTGAAGAGACAGATGGAGCTGAAGTCCTTTGATGGACATGGCTGAGAAGGTTGGTTGTGTCCACACAGGAGGCGAAGCACATCCTTTACTGAACCCCATTGCCCACGTGCTTTCTGACCGTTGTGGTGGTAAACGGCCAGCAGCAGCTTGTGTTGGGAGCTCAGCCCTTGTACGCTTGATCCTTCCAAACTGAATAAACAAGACTTGACAATGAACCTGCTGAGCCTTTAACGCCTGGCAGAGCTCAGGAGCTCAGGCCTTTCCTCACTTGCATGTTAGTGGAGATCCACGATGGAGATCAGGGGTCAGACCATGCTTGCCTGCCAGAGTGCGTGGACCTCTTATACTGGAGACAGGAATGGGACCCATTGGCCGCATCCAACTTGGCTAGTAGCCAAGGTGCAATTCCGGTTTAACAGCATTTCATTTAAATATTCATACTGGGGCAGCCAGCTTCCCTCTAGTTGAGCCGTTCTCTCTCAGCAACCTTCTCTGATGGAGATAATCTCTACAAGCCTCCCCAGCCCCACTCCACCTTATCTGCCGCGTGCCTTCGGTGCGCTGCCGATGACGCAGCCCGCCTGCTCGTGAACGCTGACATTTCCAACCCCCATTTCTAAATTGTAAAATACGTGGCACGTGTCTTGCCAAAATCAAGATGAAAATCAAGTTAGCATCTAAAATGTTAAAATTACCATTTACACTTATATCAGAAATTAAAGCAAGAGGCTGCAGACTGCACGCTTTGCAAGGATGCGAGTGAAATAGCCACAGCCGTCCTTGCCCAAAAACTCACGCACGGACCAGCCCGGCAGAGACGTTATTTAAATGCTGTCCGCCTGGCATCTTAGCAAATTTGCAGTATTAAAAGTGACATTAACATCACAGGCGTGAAAGGTTTCAAATCGCTACCAACGGAACAGAAGCGAACACACCTCCACACAAGTACTTTATCTTCCTTGATTCTGTTAAGGAACTAAGGGTATCCATAAAACAAAAGAAATGCCAGGGACTCAGCACAAAGCTGCTGCTTCGACTGGAAATTCAGCATTTTTTTGCTGGAGGAGGGGGATGTGAAATCTTGCTTTGGTTCCGCGTTAGGGCTTTGTTCTCATGTTAAGCTTTGGTCTCGTTTGGTCCCTTCAGAAAATACACATGCAAAGTTCAGGTAACACAGACGCCCGTGTCCTGTATCCAGAAGAGATGCAAACCCTTAGGGACAAACAAGCAAAGGTATCAAGGCACTTCACTCCTACGCAGAATAGAGGACATCACCTAGAACGATACAGCATAATAACTACCAGTCTCTCCTCAGCAACTGCAAAGGGCCTCTCCGCAAATCGCTATGAAAAGACATTTAAATTTCAGATGATTGAAGCAAGGTGAAATGAAGCCCCATAGCGAGTGCCTGGATTCCCGTTAAAATCATTCCTTCTTTAGGTGCCTAGGGAAGGTCAGATGCCTGCACACCCCTGCATCTGCGAGCCACATCTGGAAAGGAAATTGGGTGTCTAGGATGCAAATGAGCACTTCCAGACTTTGAAATGATGACTAGAGCCTCTCTGCTTCTTCGGGCATCAAAATACCTTGAAATATCTGCCGTATATTTGGTTACTCCTAGATAGGGAACTTTAACAGGCAATTTAAAGTCAATCTGTCATACTCTGCACCGGAATGGATGAGTCAGATGATGTCCCAGCTAAGGCAGCGGCAATTTAGAGCTGAGCAGGTGACTTCTTAAATGGCTCCACGTGTATTGCAAGCACTCATCTGACCACGCCCCACTCTTACACCAAGCTTAGGTCAAATCCCCCAGATGGTTTGAAAAACTTGGTCAATAAAGTGCCCAGAATTGGGCACGGAATAATCAATGCGGTTGTGAACGGCCTCGTTTCACTTCTAGGCATCCAGACTGCCAAATTTTCATTGATACGGATTAAAAACCGAGTAATGCTGATTGACCCGAGTGTGGGTCCGTGTTAGCCTGAAAAATCTGCATGTCCTGCACCAGAGCTGCCTCACTTCTGGGATGAGCACAGGCAGAACATTTTTACTCCCCCATTCCACCTCTGAAATCACACAGCCTCGTTATAAGGCTGTAAGAAATAGAAACTGTTTAAGGTGATGGAAAGAAGTAGGTGTTCTCTCTGCTTTCTTTAAGCTCACCTCTTGTCTGAGCCCAAGACAGCTTCTGGGGTGGCTGAAAGTGGTCCTACCAGCTCAGGAAGTGTGAGAATCATCTGAGCATCACCAGTTGTCTCGTACGGTGAAGACGCCCTGTGCAAAAGATAAATTTTGGTTATTGAACTATGTTTATTAGCAGTGGATAAACCTCAAGCAGTTCAGAGATCTGATTGGCATAAACCACGTCCTAAGGCAAGGTGCTCACTTTCTGAAATGGAACTTCTGAGACCCACCAAATACTCTGGAAAGCTCAAGAAACTGCATTTTTTGAGGAATTTGTACTTCCTGCTTCTATCCAGAACATTCATGCCACAAGAAGAGCTTTTCTCAGCAGGCCCAAGCCAAAAAGAAAAGCAAAGAGATGCAGAGGGATGTGGATTACTACGGCAGAAAGCCAGGTGAGCTATTTCTTACTACTGCAAGTTTCTGGGCTGAGAGTTGGTTTGAATTTGGGGCCAAAAGGTTCGGGTTACAGTGTGCTTTGTCCCTTCTCAATACGAAGTGCTCTGGAAGTATTATAATGACTTGAAAGAACTCAAAAGCTGTTGACCTTCTTTGATAACCTACCATATCGGCTTTCCAGTTGAGAACGGCTCTCTGATTGAGGTTTTCACTTTTTTATGATTATTATTTTTTTACAGATGTCAGCTCAGCTACTCCTCTTTGTTACTGTGGAGAATAAAAGACGATGGCAGATCCTGCACTTCCCAGCTAAGTGCTTTTGATCAGTGGTCAACACTGTGATGAATGCTTTTCCATGGCATCCTTCAGCCCATGCATTTTCAAGGCTGGTTAGAAGTTGGAAGGCAAGACGAAAGAATGCTGCTACCCGACAGAATTCAATTTCCCGAAAAAAATAAATCATATTTTTCCTTTCCCTGTGACCTAAATGGAAAACATATTGTTCTGAAAGTGCTGTTCAAACAGAATTACCAAAACCTTTTATCAACAAAGAGACCGTCATATATCAGACATCTGGTGTGGATGTCAATTATAATAATTAATTAGACATCTCCCCAGATGCCTGACACTACATTCTGTCAGCAGATTTTTTGACTTCAATCAAAACTGCTGCTGCATTATGCATGAACCTCATGGAGAAGTTGGGAGTTGAGAAGATCAGCTACAAATCACAGCTTAACACACGAAAGGCCTCCTGGTTCTGATGCCGCTTCCCACTTTTGAAGGCTGCCAACCCAAGGTCACGTACATTGATTTCTTTTCCTCCCTTAACCACATTTTCCAACGTTTTACATTTTTTTCATACGGAAGTTCAAGCAAAAAGGATGCATGGCAAAGAATAAAATACATTAAAAAAGGGTAACCGTGTGGTGGGAAAGAAGAAAGCTGCTCTTACGCAACCACCAACTGAAGTGTGACCTCAGTGGAGCATCTTCAGCCCTCCTGAGACCAGCAATGCTCTCTAGAAACGATCCTCCAAGATCTCAAAAGAAGACAGAAGAAGACAGCCTTCCATCATCGTTGTTTCTTCTTCTTCTTTTTTTTTTAATTAAATTGAAAATAAATTAATTCCTGGAACACTTAATTCATTCAAAACAAACAAATCCTTTTTTGTTGTTGTTTTCAGTTTTCTTCTCAAAAATGCTTTCACATCTCCCAGGCAAAACAATTCAATTAATTCTACTTGGTTTAGGAAATCAGCCCAGTCAATCTCAATATATATATTTTTTTTGCAGGGAGGATATTTGAACAAATATATCCCCAACTTTATCAGACTTAGCAAGGATAGGAAATACTTTATTTTTCAGACTAAGAACTAATAACTGTCAAGTACATGGGCCCTAGTCCCGCATTTTGATCTCATTCTCTTTGATGGGAACTGGCTCGTTTTCAATGTGTGCACACTGATGGGAGCCTTAGTTTGGAAATTCTCTGTGACAGGGACAGAACGGAATTTGGTTTAAATCCCCGGGTTTTTCCTGTTTTCACTGGGGCAAACATTTCTACCTATCTTTTATTTGTTCTACAAAGTATTTAGCGCATGTTTGAACAGCATGGAATGATAGATGAATATGTAACTACCACACATTTGCCTCTCTGGAGCTGGCAAGTTCCTTTGATTTGAAGGATTCGCCAATGAGAAACAGAATCACAAACAGTATGTGCATTTTAAGAAGAAAAAATATTTGTAGTAATCCATGTGTTTCAATATTTCACAGAAGTGTCTGGGTTAGTTTCGGTTTCAATACAAACAAAAAGAAAATAGATTTAGATTGAAATGGATTTGCACTGAAATTAAACAAGGGTTTTTTGAGGTTTCTATTTCCTTTCTCTGTTTTTTCCTCTCTCCTTACCAGCAGAGTATTTAGTCCCCTAAATGAGATGTGAAGCAAGAACTCATTTTTTAAAATTCAAATGGTTAAGCTTCGAGTGGTATCAAAATGAAAAATGAGAATTAAATTATAATTATACTGTTCATGTCAATGTTTTTGAGGAAAATAATGATTATTCTTTAACTTGTAATGACACATTGTAACCAGGAGTGAGATGTGAGGTCTTATTAAACCCAAAGATGCATCTATGGAGAATAAAGCAGTCAGTGGGTTGTCACCAGCAACAAAACACACGGTTTGAGGAGCACGGGCAGGTGATACCTTCTAATGCGTTATGAAAGAGGATCAAAGTCACCATGAGCAGAATATGAACAAATTGCAGGAGCTGGCTGGAGAAGCTGCCTAGATCTCCAACTATGCACGACTTACCAACATCCCAAGGAAGCTGTGGATGCTCCATCCCTGGATGGGTCCAAGACCAGGTTGGACGGGGCTTGGAGCAACCTGGTCTAGTGGAAGGTGTCCCTGCCCATGGCAGGGGGGTGGAACAAGATGATCTTTGAGGTCCCTTCCAACCCAAACCATTCTAGGATTCTAAGACCTGAGGGATGGTTGAGAGGACTTCTTTTGGCCACCCCTGTCCCCAAATTCGTGTTTGTCATTTGCAGAACGAACCCAACACCACTGAATGATTTTTCATGTCAGGCTCATCCCCACCAAGGGTGCTGAGAAATTTAATCCGCTATTTAATAATTGCAATTAATTAAGGTTGGGGATTTAAAGTGGATTAGCTAAACTGCATTAAATCATTGTGTAAACACTCGTATTTAGGAGCAGAGCAGCCCAAATTTATCTCACTTGTCCTTGGGCTGGCTGATAGGCAGAGAACAGGGAGAGGTGAACTTAGGATTCTTCTCCATGTGGCTATTTTTGATGTCTTTTAGAGTAACTTTCTCCTGCTTACTCGACTGTGAAAGCACAGAACCCGGCCTTACTCTGGAGAGTCCCTACAGAGCAGCTAATGTTCTAGAAATTCCTGCTATTTGCCACAATTTCCCTGCGAAGAGACAAGCTCTGGAGTGGGGCGTACTGGCCGGGTTTATGCCACTCTAGCTTGGAGCGAAGGGCTTGAGCCAAAAGAGGTTAAAAGAGCTTCGAGCAGTTTAACCAGTGCAATTTGGCATAAAATGTAGATTTATTTACCTGAATGTCTTACTCTGGAGTTTCTGGTGATGCGAGCTGCGTGGCACAAGGTACTAACCCAGATGGGCACTGGTGCTGCTCTAGTATTTCTCTTTTCTTCTGAAAAATGGAGCCTATAGTGCAGTGTGGAGCAGAATTAGTTCTTTGAGGATCAAAAGAATCATCTCCATTTGGACAAATGATGCAGAATCAGAGGAATACATCATAATAAGGGAACAATCAAGAGAAGACCTCTACAAGGATTTACAAGTGTCTGGAGGACGTAGATGGTTGCATTTATCTATATACAACAGACGTACACCTGTGTGTTGATGGACAGAGGTTAAGCAAAGCTTTGCCAGGTCCCATGATTCTGGCCCATGTTTTTTTAGCAAAGCTTTGTAAGGTCCCATGATTTTGGCCCATGTTTCTTTACCAAAGCTTTGCCAGGTCCCATGATTTTGGCCCATGTTTCTTCAGCAAAGCTTTGCCAGGTCCCATGATTCTGGCCCATGTTTCTTTACCAAAGCTTTGTAAGGTCCCATGATTTTGGCCCATGTTTCTTCAGCAAAGCTTTGCCAGGTCCCATGATTTTGGCCCATGTTTCCTTAGCAAAGCAGGGTGAGCGTGACCCACAGCACTGTGAGAACAGGGAAACTCCTTCAGCACTTGTGCCATTGTGACTCCTGAGCCATTCCCAAGCCTAATACTGCAAGGCAGTTCAGAAAATAACAATAAAAACGAGTTTTTCATTAGTTTCTATTTAGCCTGGCTCCCCAAGTGTTTTCTAGTGCTGTTTGGGACTTTGTCACTCCTGTGTGGTGGCAAAGTGAAGGGTTTTGCTGTGTTTTTTGGCAAGGCTTTGAAAGATGCTGCTTCTACCCGGATACCTGGTCCACTCGTCCACCTCACCTGATGAGCACATCCAGGCAGTCTGTGAGATTAAATACGCTTCATTTATCTCCCGGAGTTCTTAATTGCTGAGCATTTTTAATCTTGCTTCATGTTCAGAGAGAGAGAGAGCAAGAGCACTATAGAAACGCCAAATGCATAAATAAAATAAAATAGAAAAATGGCAAAGAAGAATAATTACTTTAGATCCACTGGCATAGTGAATTAACACTGAACGCAGAAACAGTCAAGAGCAGCAGTCACCGTGCACCACCACTGCCACCGATAACAGAACCTGATATGTATTTTTCACTTCGCTTAAAAAAAAAAGAAAGATAATTCCCCAGTAACTTGTAGCCAAAAATCTCACCAGTCAATTAATGACCTTTGCCTCCGACATCCCTTCTTTCAAGGTTTGCATGGCTATTATTTTCAGTACTTAATCTTTTAGAGTGATTTGTGTCTTCTAATAACTGACTGCTTGTTTTGCTATCAGTCAGCTCCAGTACTGCTACAGCGTCTCTTCAGCTTAAATCTTGCTTCGTTCACCTTGTGACTTCAAATACCATTCTGTCTCAAGCGAGAGGGGAAAAAAAAAAAAAGCCCCCCAAATCCCATATTGCTCCTTACAGTTTTATTACTTAGGAAACTAAAGAGAGAAAATAAAGGTCACAAGAACTTTAAAACAACAGTAAAGTCTTGAGGACAGGAGAGTTTAAAAGGAAGTCAGAAGCTTGAAATTACAGAGATTTTTTTTCTTTAGGATGTTCCAAGACACGTCCAAAAAAGCCAGAAGCCCCTGTGACTCCCCACTCTCCCTCGCTTCTCCTGGGAAATTACTCAGAATTATCTCTCTTAGCCTGTCAAGAGAAAGCAGCTTATGAAATGTCAAACATTCATCCAGTGAGAAGGAGACCATGACTGAGAACCCTACAAGCGCCTTGACTGGACATGGAAGGAGCTTCATAACCCCACGATGCCTCAGGACCCGCTTCCTAATCTCTCCATTTATATACGGCAGCACATGGCTGAGCATCTTCAGAGGAACCACAGCTCCACACCCATCTGAGCCGTAATACATGAACCATGTCCTCCCACAGCTCTGCGGTGCCTTTCTGCACCCAGGTCCCGCTGTTTTCTTTACAAGAAGGCTCTACAGAGATACAGGGGGGGCCTGCACCATGTGCTGCTCTCCCACAACGACCATAAAACCAGTCCTTTGTGCTCACCGTACAAAGAGCAGTAGGACAGCCTGGCGCCTGGCTGCCTACGGAGCTCCTGGAACAAATAACTGTTGTGCTGGCAAGGGACAGCGTCTCCTCTGGAAGCTTCTCTGCAGAAAAACAGCTTGGGAGATCTGACAGAGCTGCAGGGAGTG
Organism: Coracias cyanogaster; assembly: GCA_033124195.1. NCBI lineage: Eukaryota > Metazoa > Chordata > Aves > Coraciiformes > Coraciidae > Coracias > Coracias cyanogaster. The sequence continues at coordinate 23,158 of JAVSBS010017022.1, forward strand.
GTGTGTAGCGGTCTCAAAAGCACCCCAGGGACTTGAAGACACACTCCACTGCACAAATGGAGTTCTCTGTCCTTAGCCCACAGAATGATTAAAGCCACTTCCTAAAATAGGACGGCCTTGAATGGCTCCTGTGCGCATCCAGTGGTTACTGCTCTGCAAGGAGAGCCGGGCGTCTCGACTTCGCAAGGCTTGGTTCTCAGGGGGCTTCTGTGCAGCAAGACACAGGCAGACACTTTGAGGAAACTTCAAAGGTGCCTGAGCAAGCCAGGCGCCCAATGCCAAGAGAAACCAAACCCCAGCTCTCGGCCTTGTCTGAAAACCCTAGGACTTCAGGCTGTGCAATTTATGGCAGACACTTCACAAACAAGAAGAACAGGGAGATGGGAGACCTTAAACAATTTTCTTAGAGCTCTTCCCTTTGCTGCCTCAGTGCAGGTGCCCCATCCACCCCATCCCTCCAGGTCCCTTCTCCTTCCCACCTACCTTTTCACAGGGGATCCAAACACAAATGGCAATGAGATCTTTTGATCCCACCGCTCCTCTACTGCAATAGAACTACCTAACTCCTCAGCGCTACCGCTAATACCATCAGCCAGACTTCTGTGTGAAACTGCTGACAACACGCCAGCCACAGCCAGAGAAATGTTTCATTAATTAGCATAATTGATATCAATAGCAGATGTCAGACCTAATGAATGAGGACAGCCATTGCCAATGAGACATGCAAGGGGGTAGTCCTCCAGCCCCTGAGTGTTGACTTCCCGGAGGGACTTTTCTATGGATGAGACTATCTGCCCAAGCTACGGTCACTAGGTGAAGGGAGGTGTCCTGGAGAGATGTGGCTGGGGGAAATTAGGGCAACTCCCACCCCTTGGGAGTCAACTAAAGATGTGCTTGGTGGAACAGATTTTAACATCTAGGAGGGGGGGGGGTTACTTTTTGAATTTTTCAACCCTGGGGGAGTCAGTATGGCTTTCCAGAGTGAGCAAGCAGCACCATGATCAGGCACCATGGAGAACGCTCAGAAAAACATCAAGCAGAAGCACTCACACCCAGCCCGGGAATGGGAGGAGAGCCTCAGCAGCAGAGCCTTCAGCACGGCCAGGACCACCACCAGCACAGCACAGGCTCTGCTCCATCACAAGGACCCCTTCTGTCGGAGGCAGGAAGGGGAAGGGATGGATGCGGGAGGTGTCTGTGAGCCGTGGTGAGGACTTGGTGTTGCCAATGTTTTCTTTGTGACTGTGAAACTCTGCAGTCACAAATTAGCAGCTGAGCTCCCCTGCCTAACAACAACACAGATCTGCTCACGCTCACTGCCAAGGAGATGTCTGCTCCTAAAATGGGGAGAAAAAGATTTGATAGAAAGTTCTTAGCCACTTGAGCTATACATAGCAGAGGGAAAAACATGTGCCTCAGCAGGCTCCTTTTTAAATTTTCTGAGGAAAAAAAAAAAAAATAAATCATGTGATAAAAATAGCACCAGAAATGTTTTGGGCAAGTTTTGCATGATGCCGTATCTTTCTTTGGGCCAAACGACTTGACAAAACATACTCCCTTGCTTTGTTTAGGTATTCTGTAAGTCTCTCCTGAACATCATTCCAGGTTCTCACTTCTGCAGGAGGCATATACAGTAACCCTTGAGTGAGAAGGAGAGGTGTGCACTGAAAATATCATTAACAAAATAAATCCTCATTGAAAGTCTTATCAGAGCTGGAGCAACCAGGGCGCTTGATCTTATGTCTTGGGTAGCTCTGAAGTCTTTCATTACTGGGCTCACTGGACCAGAGAGGCTACAAGCCTGTATATCTGAATATAGATGATGTACAATTTATGGGTTCGTGGCCTTCTCACTTAACCCAAGTTACTGGCCCATGATAGGGTTTGCCAACCTTGCTGTTTCAGGCAGGAACAAACATTTTACATGCTGTCAGTTTAGCAAACCCATTCCCCTGATTCCCCCCTCCTCCCATTCATTGGCTGCACTCATTAATCATTCCCTATTGTGTCCCTGGCAAGATGTGTTAATTTTTGTAGGGCTTGCTCAGCAAGTGTTAAGTGGCAGCGTGTTCCCCAGGCAGTGGAGCGTGGCTACCTTGCTGAACTGCTGAGCCGGTGGAGGTTTTGTTCGAGGACAGGCTCCTTCATGGGGTTAGAGAGCGTTGTTAGTTCTGTAGGCTTGAATTGAGTCCAGAAGAACTTCACTGAGCAGAAGGCAATGGTGGCATCACATGGGCAGTAGCACTTTGGGTCTGTCTTAGCTCAGATCTTGCCATTTTGGTAGAGTTTGCAGGTCTCTGGCAGTGAGAGTGCTGTCGTAGATCAACGAAATCAGGTGTCTTGTGGATATGGCTGGTGTCAGTGGAGTTCTCCACACTGGCCAGGTGACTTTGGGCAGTCTGCTCCCATGACTTTGTATCAAAAAGCTATTTTATGAGGACACCATCCCTTCAGGATACGTGTATGCTGATCCCGCAGGAGTAACAGCTGTGCTTAGAAGAGGGGAAAAATGCTGCAGAAGTGGGACTTGCTGCCCAGAAGGACACCAGGCCTGGAGCAGTGATGGTGGTGCAGGTAACTAGACACTGCTGTGCTTGGACAGTGTGCAGCTGCCTTCTGTGAACATCACAGATCCTAGCAAAGCACAGCTATGACTTCCACAATGTTAGAGAAAAGTCTATAACTCTGTGGTTACACTGAGTAATTCTTACATTAATGTTATCCAAACGGAGGAAACCAAAGAAGGGAGGGGAAAAGGGATCATGCTGTGTGACGGCAGGGTCTAGAGACACAGAGGAGAAGACACTGGAAGACCTACCAAGGGAACCTATAGCACCATGCCAGTGCCGTAGCCCCAGAGCAACATTTCTCTTTCCTCATGATACTTTGAAAGGCAAGGAGCAGGAAAAAGTGATTTTCTTGAATGAGGACTACTGCCATCACTTGGAGAGCAAGATCAACTGCTGCAATGCAGGCCCATGTCTAAGCTGGCCAGCTAGGCTCTCCAGGGAAATCCAGACATGCCAAGGGCAGTTCAGCCACAGTACCATAGACTCATAGAATCACAGAATCATTCAGGTGGGATCATCGAGTCCAACCATCAACCCGACTCTGCAAAGTTCTCCCCTAAACCATATCCCCCAACCCCACATCTAAACGACTCCCTCCAGGGATGGTGACTCAACCACCTCCCTGGGCAGCCTATTCCAGTATCTGACTACTCTTTCCATGACAATTTTTTTCCTAATGTCCAGTCTAAACCTACCCTGCTGCAGCTTGAAGCTGTTCCTTATCTTAAGCACCTTTGTTAGGAAAGAATCAGTCACTCCCCGGAGAGACTCATCTCTCGCTCCACTGACTGCAGAGCGAGCACAGCCAGCCTGATCTTAGCCCTGCACGAGCAGAAAGGTTTGGTGGGATTAGCTGGGACCAAAGCATTTCTTTCATCAAGACGGTGGGATGCACTGACAGCCCTTTACTTAGAAATGATCGAGTAGCTGGATTATGAGTCAGTGGAAGACTGGAGCCAAAGTGGCAAAGCAATTGCAAGGCTCTCTGCATGTGCGTGAGCAGGAGCGCGTGCAAGACAGTAACTCTCCTTCCCTTGGCGACCTGGATTGATGGGCCTCTGCTGTTCCCATCTTTGAAGAATCCACCGGTCGATACTTTGCTCCTTTGTGCCCAGCCATCCCATCATCTGCGCGTCTGGCACCAGTTCTTGTAGGTGTAAATAAGAACCGTTTCTCAGGCTGCCAGCCTTTCTGCCTGGAAAACACGAGGCTCATTTCGGCTCTTGACATTCAGCCGGATCCCTCCTCCCGTCTCTCGCGGCCCTTTGGTACTTACTCCTTTGCTGACCCTTTCCTTGGCACATTTGCATGTAACAGCAGGTCGCTGACCTGGAGAATAGATGCAGGATAGATGCATCCTGCCCTTCAACTGCCTGGCTAATAGCAGAGAAGACAGTCCCCTTGTTAACATCTGAGTATGGTCTTTCCATCATGGGTCAGCAGGATGCTCCACCTCCCTTTATCTCTACAAAGCCCCGCTGTGATGAGTGTGGTTTTGCAGCTTAACGCTGTGAAACATACTCGCACGCCTTTCTCCTGTATGTTCCCTTCAAAGCTGTCTGCCCTGTCAGCATTAGATCCACACCAAAGAATATTTTTTTTCTTTTTTTCCCTTGGCATCCTCTCAAATAAGTTGTGAGCTTGCTGGGTGAGAAAGTGGTGTGTGCTGAATACAGGCCACCTTCCTCCACCCAGCAAATGCCTCCACTCCAACACCAAAGACTGGCAGGGCTCTGCTGCTGCTCCTGCAACATTCAACCCTTTCCTTTCTTGTTCCACATCCAGCTGAGGAAGACAGAAGAGCTGGTCTGACAGGTCGAGACTGTAGACTGGACCATGTTTGTCCTGGTTCCCCCCGACCAGGACAATGGAGAACTGCTACAACAGGGGAAGGTTTAGTTTGGATATTAGGAAGAAATTCTTTACTGAAAGAGTGGTCGGGCACTGGAACAGGCTGCCCAGGGAGGTGGTGGAGTCACCATCCCTGGAGGGGTTAAAAAATGAGTAGATGTGGCACTTTGGGACACAGTCTAGTGGTCAGGGAGATGTTGGGATGAAGGCTGGACTTGATGATCCTGGAGGTGTTTTCCAATGTAAATGATTCTATGATTCTAATCTCTTTGCACCTTCTGCTCATCACTTTTTTTCTATTCAGATTTTGTTGCCTTTGTTTCTTTGGCTCTACCTCTGTTGCTTTGCCAAAACGCCTGGGAGCTACTGGGGAAGTCAAAAGAGGAATACTTTTTGTGTCCTTCTCCCCAAGCATTTTTCATAAATGAGATGACCCCAACCTGCTTTACAAACAGAGTCTCATGGTTTTTATTTTCTACCTCTCTCCACCCACGAGCTGAACCGGGCTATGACAAAAAATCACTGTCTGTGGGACACCTGCAGATTCTTTCCTGGAAGTGGGTACAATGGAGGAGAAAAGGTGATACATTTTGGCCACAGACATCCTATTCCAGTGAATTTCAGAGGATTGTGGAGGACGATGCAGAAGGGACATGCTACTTTACCCAGCGCTATGGGGAACCATCTCTATGGGGCTGGGACTATGTTCACAGAGGCTGAGAAAAGGTGGTGGTGGCAGGGAAGGAAAGGTCAGGCTAGAGAACGCAAATTAATTGGGCTGGATGGTGATGAGCAACAAACTGAATGGTACTTAGCACTCCCAGAGCCCTGTCCACACCTCCTTGAGGGCCATGCACAGTACATCAGCATTAACATCGCAAAGAACGGCACCCAAGGAGCAGGAACACAAGCTTCTTGGGCAGGTGTGCCCTATGAGTGCAGTGTCTTAATGCAAGCACTTAACTCTGTAATAATATTACTGTTATTACTATACCACTTCTGTGCCTGTTACGGCACCGTAGCATTTGATTCCAATTGCCACTGACATTTTCAAATGTGCTGATGCAATGGAACCGCATCTCCCATGGCTCCTTAGGAGAGCTGCTACGAGCTGCATCTCTCCCATGAAGACTGGAGACTTGCCAGCAAGCTCCTTGTGCCCCTGGCTGTAATGTGGGGTGGCCTCTGATGTCCTCGCTTGTTTATGTCGGGCATAGGTGGTGCTTTCTGAAGAACCGGTCAAACAGCACATTCACGTGGTTTCCAGCCTTTACAGCTCACAAAATCACCCGCCCTGACACTGCCAGCTCGCTGTAGCTCTGACTCTGACCTTCAGCCTATGCAGAGGCTTCTGAAGTTTAATCAAGGCGTGATGTACTGATGGCAAACCTGGCCAAGGCCAAAGCCTACAGCGTTTGGGTGATGTGTTGAGCAGGAAGGATATTTTGCCGCCCACATTCAGGCTCCTGGAGCAGCCAACTCTGGCAATGACATTCAGCACTGAAAACTCCTTGCTGCCTTGAGCTGTAATTTCATGCCAAAACGCCTGGCGTGCAAGTATCTTGAGAGCCAGGCACATTGGATTGTCAGGCAGATACAGGCGGCTCTTTCCCTTGGTTCTTCTCTGAAAAGACAAAGCTATCACCAGGAGTTTCAGTGATGGGGAAGGAAGGTTCGGGTGGGCAGAGTTGATTTGCTACTCCAGGAATCTGTCATGGTCTCACTGGCTCATGATGCAACATGAACAGCTGGAGGGCACTGCTCCATCTTTCCTCTCTTGCTTTCTGTGCTCTGACAGCTGGGAAGTGCTGGAGAAGATGCCTTAACATACAAGTGATGGCTAGGCTGCCTCTCCTTCTGGCAGAAACAACTTGCTGTGCAAGGAACCATGATCAATGACAAGGGAACTTGTCATTTTGAGCTTCCAGAAAACACAGGGACTCTGGTGTGCTTGGTCCTGTACCTATGCTTGGGAAGAACGAACCATCTATATGAACAAGCATCTTGCTCAAGGCTATCCAGGACAGAATTGTTTCATTCAGGAAAAGGAGCCAAGTTTGACAATATTTTGTCTCCTAGACAACATCAGACCATTCTGTAGGTTTGACTTGCCTCACAGAAGGCTCCCAGGAGAGCTCCTCATCCTTGTTCAGACAACGAGTGTCTAAATATGGGGTTTGTTTGATTGCTTGTCTTACCATGACCCTCCTTTTCCTAGCTAGACCTCCACATGGACGACATCTTCCTGGCAGCAATGTCACGCCAAAGTACAGAGAGCCAAAGTACTGGAAAAACAGGGCTGTGCCTCACCATCTCATCTCATGAACAAATATTAACGCCCTCCACAACCCAAACCACTGGAAACAGGCAGTGAGGTTGTCTCTTTGACAGCTTACATGAAAAAGAAAACTTTAAACTAAGTAGCATGTTATTCTGTGGCTGCCTACCTCTCTGTCAGCTTCCTGTGGGATGTATCTCTGCTTTTTCTCATACTGTCTTCACTTCACCCATCTAACCACTCGTGTAATGAAGCAGCTCTCATGTGCACTGGGCTGCGTTTCTCTTTCTCCAGCATTCCTTTAGCCACCTTTAATCTTCCTTACACACAACCCACATGTTCTCCTCCTTACCTTTCTATCCATGTACGCCATTTTTACATTTGCTTTTTATTATTCTAGTCTCTTTCTTGAGACTACTGCAATACTCTTCTGTCTACAGAAAAAGAAAGGGCCACCAACAAATTATAGAATCATAGGCTGGTTTGGGTTGGAAGGGACCTTAAAAGATCATCTTGTTCCAATCCCCTGCCATGGGCAAGGACACCTCCCGTTAGACCAGGCTGCTCAAAGCCCTGGTCTTGAACACCTCCAGGGATGGAGCACCCACAGCTTCCCTGGGCAACCTGTACCAGGGTCTCACCACCCTCAGAGTGAAGAACCTCCTCCTAATTTCCAGTCTAAATCTCCCCTCTTCCAGTTTAAAGCCACCACCCCCTGTGCTGTCACTACAAGCCCTTATAAAAAGTCCTTCCCCAGCTCTCTTGTAGGCCCCCTAAGATACTGGAAGGCCACAACGAAGTCTCCCTGGAGCCTTCTCTTCTCCAGGCTGAACAACTCCAACTTAATTAATCCTCCAGCAAATATCCAGCCTAAAAACCAGCTGCCCTCAACCTACTTCTTTGCAGATTTTTATGCCTTTAACTTGATTATTTTATCCATCTTAAACGTTACTATTTTCTTCCCTTAAATATCCCGAAGTGCATTTGTGTGGGGGCGAGGGCTGTGTGAACAGCATTTGAAAATGAAAGCCACAAGCTATATTGTGGTAATAGTCTATTACATTTCTCCTCATATTTACCTCATTCAGCAATTTTTGACTTGATTTGACAATGAAAGTTAATGCTCTGATATATATATACACATCTATATGTATTTTCCTTTTTTATTCCTTGATTAGAACTGTGAAAATTCTCACAGATTTAAATTGAGTAAAGTGACTAACCGGGATCTTTCTGCTGGCTGCAACATTAGCTTTAATTGTCTGCTAATAGCTCCAAGCATTTAGCTCAATCTTCCAATACACAGACAAAAATGCCTTCCTAGGAGATTTTTGAGCGATAATGGGCTCCTTACCACAGAGGGTGGGACGCAGCTGCCTTGGTGGCATCGCGATGCTCCTGTGTTCATCACTCCAAGAACCTTCTCTAACATGCTCATAAGATGGTGGAGATCGAGGATTTTTGCCCAGCCTGGTCCCTTGATGATGTTTGGTACCACTGACCTTTCCTCTCTTGTCTCCCAGCTCTGTCACTGGCTTCTGCTGGTCCATGTCATCTCCTGGACTTGGGTCTCTCCTGCACAAAAGCAAAGACAGGGTGGATCATGCCTCCTGTTACTCAAGTCGTGTGAGCCCTCAAGGGCCACCTTATCAATACAGCTCAGCCTTTATCTTGGTCTAAAGAGGCTGGACACAAGTTTCAACCAGAAAACACAGTTTTGCCGTGATCTAAACATTTCACGGGGACGCGTCAGTCGCAGCTACATTTCTGACGCACAACATTTTGAAACCATTTGTTCCCATTTCCTCATTTGGCTTCAAAGACGTCAAAGTACTTTGATAAGACAAGAATGGCTCATTACAACTTTCTGGTTTTGTTTTCATTCCCTTTTAAACTTTTGTTCTCTAGGATCCCTTTATTGTTGGCAACACCGCGAATTTCAGACGCGAAGCCTCCTGTTACAGGCTCAACGAGAAGGGGTCTGACTTCATCAAAACAAAATGACTCAACAGGAGTGGAGTCAGCAGCTTCTACGACTTCAAACGAATAGGGTCAGAATTTTCATTACTTTTGAAATCTTCCAGTTTGCGATTTTTATTGTGTTTGGAATCGTATTTCTATAATTTTTAGGTTATTTTGACAGCCAGATAGAAAGATTAAGGCAGAAATAATCAGAGTTTCCCATGGATCTCAAATCCTAAACCCCAAGTATTTCTACAGAATTCATTCAGTGCTGCTGGGATGAGTTTTATTGTCATTTTTAACATAAAAACTGGCAGCTGCATCACCTAGGTTAAAAAGAGGCATTCACAGAGTTTGCTCTAGAAGTTGAAGGTCTAATAGCCAAGATCCAGAGCAGATTCACATCTTCTCTGGACCTGCTGAACAGCTCTCAGCTCTCCATTCTTTGTTTCTATAGGGGAGTGTGAACATTTGGGAAGGGAGCTCCATCCCACCTGGAGTTACATAGAGCTCCCAGACCAGACTGGGAATCGTTCTGAAGCTCTGAGAGCTCCTACCTTTGGCCGCATTTTCTTCCACTGGTTTGCACCTGAGTTAGGAACTGGAAACAGAGATTGAAGCTCTCCGTAAGTTAAACGGAGATGCAAAACCCCCTCAAAACCAAAATAAAAACCCATTTTGTGTCCACAAAGAGCTGAGTCATTCGGTAGGAGGTACAGCTCCTACCTTTGCTCTGGTTAGAAGTGGGCAACCTCTACTTCTGAGCTTTCAACCTGAACCGTCCTGTGTGAACCATGCATCAGAGCACACAAATTAGACAAAGCCCATGACTCTCTACTGGGCAGTTTACAACATCTGCATTTCTGGCAATTTTGAACCTCCAAATGACAAGGTTTGAACTCATAGCTATGCCTCAGATGTTTCAGGCGCTGAGCGAAATCACATTTGAAATTCCCATCGTACTGTGGTGTCTCGCTCACGGACAAACAGAGAAGAGCTCACTTCTGACAGCAGTGCTTTGTCTGAGCGTCCTACTGAGCTGGGAAATACCAGAAACTTAACACTGCAAGGAAAAAAAAAGGGGCAGGAAAGGATCTCAGGAGGTTGGTGAGTCTTTCCTTTGCCTCAAGCCAGCAAATGCTGCCTAACCTCTCCTGACATATTTGTGTAAACTCCCGGAGCCCTTCAGCAGGGGAAACTCTGCACCTTCGTCCCTGGGCAATCAACTCCAGCACTTCAAAATACCACCTTTGAAGACAGGCTTTCTAACGTCTAACCTGAATCTTTCCTGCTGCAATTTAAGCCCATTTCTTCTTCACATGTTCACCAGGGGCACGAAGAATAAATGCCTGCCTTACTCTTTGCCTTTTTCACATTTTGAAGAGTGTTATCTTACCATCTCTTCTTCAGGCTAAACAGTTCCTGTGTATTCATTTTACCTTCATGTCCTGTTTTGAGGGCTGCTGACAGTCCCTATTGCTGTTCCTCAAATGCCCTCCTGCTGATCCACAGTTTTCTTAAAGTTCCACCCTAAAAACCAGATCCACGTGTGGCCTTATTGATGGGAGGATCACCCACGTGCACAGTGGCTGATACTGTTATTTACACATCGGCTTTTTTCCTATGCCTGGCACTGCTGAATCATGTGTGCCTTTACATCAGCCACAAATTCCCCATCCTTTCCTGCACAACATCTGCCAGGCCAGATGTTTTCCATCCCACACTTACGGATTACCCGTCCTAGGTGCAGCCTTGACACTTGCCCTTATTCAATCACATCCCGGCTTTTTTCAGCTGGATCCTCCAATTTGTCACGTCTGACTTGCACACAGGCTATGTTCTCCAGCATGTTTGGACCTCTTCCCATCATTACATAGCTCACCATCTCCATGAACCTCATCTCTACTTTGCTATCCCCATCACCAAAGAACGCATCAGATCACAGCAGGTACACAACAGGTCCCAAGGAAGACGTGACTCACCCACCCTTTTGGTTCTCACACATCTCTTCAGCTAATGCTGGTGACTGGCACCCTTCTGCTTCTCTGCAAGTACGCCTTGGTCACAACTGCCTGCTTCGGTGGAGCTGTGAGCCTACGTCTTCCATCCCTCCTCATTTCCATGCCTCCTGCTGCTCTCAGGATTCCTGCTGTGCAATGACTTGCTTGTTGCTACTTTATCCCACCCTGTGGGTCTCAACAAAAGCTGCGAAGCTTCTCAGAAACATGTTCTGAGCAGCAAAGGGACTTAGAAGTTTTGCGCCACGTCTTTATCCAGCCCTGCTCGCTAATAGCTGGCCATGAAGCAATGATTTGTTTCAGGCATCTGGTTTGCGAGATACCCAAATGCTGCTTTTTCTCCCCCTTCCATTTCCCATTTAAATGCTAAATACTATAAAGAGGAAACCCCTCCGAAAACAAAACAAGAAACAGTCTGCAAATCAGCAAGTTAAAATCCTTCCAAATGTCAGCTGTGTCTGAAGAAGCCCCTTCAAGACAGGATTAAGTGCAAAACTGGGCTACTACTCAGAAATGTAAAAAACTCCCAAGTCCTTTGGAGCCCCAGAGACATCAGGGTTCAGAGCGCAAGGTCAGTTTTGGAAGTTTCAAGAGTAGCTGGATCCCAGTTGCTCAGTACCTACCAGTCAAGTGACCCAAGTTTTATCAGGTGCCATTTTCACAGAATCAGAGAATCATTTTGGTTGGAAAAGACCATTAAGATCATTGAGTCCAACCATTCCCCCAGCACTGCCAGGGCACCACTAACCCATGTCCCTCAGCACCACATCTCC
>JAVSBS010017022.1:42744-60037 GCA_033124195.1 Coracias cyanogaster
AGGGGAGACCTCATCACTCTCTACAACTACCTGAAAGGACATTGTAGAGAGGTTGGTGCTGGTCTCTTCCCACAGGTCATTAGTGACGGAACAAGAGGGAATGGCTTCAAGCTGCAGCAGGATAGGTTTAGACTGGACATTAGGAAAAAGATTTTCACAGAAAGAAAAGTGGAATAGGCTGCCCAGGGAGGTGGTTGAGTCACCATCCCTGGATGTGTTTAAGGGTTGTTTATGTGTGGGGCTGGGGGATGTGGTTTAGGGGAGAACTTTGAAGAGTCGGGTTGATGGTTGGACTCGATGATCCCAAGGGTCTTTTCCAACCTGAATGACTCCATGAATTCTCCCTGCGGTACCAGAGTGAATCCCCATCCCAGCTGACACTGTTGTAAATGGAGACCAACCCAATTGCTTCAGGAAAGCACTTCCAGACCAGGGCTCTTGACCCGGATCCTCTTCCCACGATCACACACACGAGCTATCAAATCACCGCAGGAGGACTCTTTGCAAGGGGACTGAGGGAACTCAATGACAGCCCGAAATGAAACATGACATGCAATCAACTCCAAGCACGTTGAGGAGAGATTAACGCGCAGCCCTGGAAAAAAAAAAAAAACCCGAAAGTTTCATTTTGTCCTCAGTGCTCTTGACAGAAGAATCATCTGCAACTTGCTCAGACTCCAGTGGAAGCTGAGCTGAGCAGCTGATGGCTTCAGCCTCCTTACGGATCAGGCCCCTGAAGAGCAGCCAGGAATGAGGATGACTCCTCTACCCTTCTGCTTTGATAGAGATAAGGCTGAAATACACTTCAGATTAGGAGGCATTCAGGCTGCTGGGAGGTGACTGGAAATGCTGCAGAGGCTGTGAGTACAAGATGTAAACAGCAACATGGGGAGAGAAATAATTGAAAAGAGTCTGCCAGGCAGAACCAGGCAGCCAGGAGAGGTCAGCCCCGCGCGCTGGCTTCTGCCAGGGGTATGCAGAGAAACCTCGGGGATCCTGGCAATTAAAACACTGGCACAGAAGAGCTACTGCCTGCATGATGGAAACATTTCAGAACTTGAAGCAAAATCAGGCACCTTCTGTACTTGGCACGGTACAACCATGTAAGGAGAGAGACTAAACAAAGAGCTTAAATAGGCAAAACCTGGGAAAACTGAGGCACAGAGCAGCAGGTGACTTGCTGAATGATTTTGGAGCAGCACATCTTTTTTTTTTTTTTCCCCTGCTTCTCAAGTCAATGCCGCCTGTGTTTGTACTGCTCTATGGAACGGCTGAAACATCCACCATCACCCCATCACCTTGCAGACACCCCAAGCCCTGGGAGAGCATGGGAACCACACAGAGAGAGCTGCACCCACAGAATCATCATGGTTGGGGAAAGGACCTCCAGGATCATCAAGTCCAACCTTCATCCCAACATCTCTCTAGCCACTAGACCATCACCTCAAGTGCTACATCCACCCTTTTTTTAAACGCCTTCAGGGATGGTGACTCCACCACCTCCCTGGGCAGCCTGGTCCAGTGCTCAACCACTCTCTCAGGAAAGAATTTCTTCCTAATATATAATCTAAACCTTCTCTGACAACTTGAGGCCATTTCCTCACATTCTATCATTAGTAATTTGGGAGAAGAGACCAACACCAGCATCGCTACAACCTCCTTTCAGGTAGCTGTAGAGAGCAATGAGGTCTCCTCTCAGTCTCCTCTTCACTAAACTAAACAACCCTCATGGTGCAAGATGAGTCAGGGAGAGGAGCAGAAGAGCTGTTGAGATTCAGGACTGAGGATGAACTGCTCATCCAGGCCCAGCTGGCCCCAGAAACAAAAATCTCTGGTTTTTCAGAGGAGTCAGGTCTTGCCCAGGGCACAGCAGTGCAGTTCAGCTCACTCTTGCTTCAGATCTCACTCGCTGATCTGAAGATCAGACAGCTCTTGTGCTGTCAAGGCCATGCGTGAGTTTAACAGATATTAAAGTCCACCAGCGGGCCAGTGTGAGCGTGCAAGGGAGAGACAGACTTAATCTGAACTGGAGAGCAGCCAGAAACCCATGTTTGTGCTGATCTGCATCAAATGCAGATAAGCACCATCAGCCCTGGTTGAATTCAGATGAGGCACTTGAGCCTACAGAGAAAAGGCAGCAAAATATCCCCTGAGACTGACGTCCAGTGACCCCCGCCTCCGGCTCTTTCAACTTTCAGGCTGTTCCAGCCTATGCTGACCCATCAGAAAGCCACAGGATTGTTCCTGACTTGTGATTTCCTGCCTCATCAAGGATGTACTGATCACTCCCAGTGTGTCTTCCCTGCAGACAGGACCTTCTGCGCCTGGTGGAAATGGCTGGTGAAAGGGTGCAGCAGAAGGGAACCTCTCCCAGAGGTGGGAAGAGGGTGTTGCAGAGGCAGAGCCGGGTCTGGCTGCACCCTCTGTACCTGCTATGGCAGAGCTAAACTATGATTTCTTGTAGACCCGGCTCATAAGGGGATTCTCTGATGTCTAATATAGGCTCACACTGCACCATAAACATTATCACTCGCTCCTACCAAACTTCTTCTCTCAGAACGGAACCAACAGATTTGTAAAGCTGTAAGGGAGAGACACGCACGCTGCACCAGCCCACGCACGCAGAGCACGGAGTCACAGAACCATGGAATGGTTTAGGTTGGAAGCGACCTCAAAGATGATCTCGTTCCAGTCTCCCCTGCCATGGGCAGGGACACCTCCCTCTAAACCAGGCTGCATGACGGCACAGTCCACTTTTCCTTAGGCAATCGTGGTTAAAAGCTGCTTTTTTTCCTAAAGACACACGTAGCTCCTTTTGATTTTTTAAAAAAGCAGATACTGCACAACCTGAGCAACTAATGATCACGAAGCACGTTGGGGAAAAAAACCCCAAACTCTAAGTTCAGCGGTCGGCAAATTAATCTGTTACGTACACACCCACAATTCCCTCAGCAAAAAGCCGGCTAACATATCAAATAGCGTCTTTTGCCCATTTACTTGACACATATGATTTATTTTTAATATTTCCCCTTATGTTTTACAGCATTCTAGCAAATGTTCTCTGCTACATACTTTGCGGAAGCTCAGGAATGTTTAGTAACAAGAGGCATCATCACAGTTCTGTGCTATTGCATCTACGTGGTAAGAGGAGAAGGAAAGAGAAGGTAGCAAGAAAGGAGAACAGATTTTTTTTTTGAGTGCTAAGAGAGGCAGATTATTGAGGCTTCATTGAATTATTATATTCGGCAACAGGTTACAAAAAGGAGCATCTTTAGAGTACCTTCAAATCTTTCTTTCTTCTTTCTTGAAGGGGAGACAAAGAAAGAAACTAAACACAAATGAAATTAAATCAAATGAGTTCCTGGGCTGCCTAATAGGGTATTTTACCCCCATTTAAACTATCCCTCAGGAGACTAGGCAGATTTAATAAGCCTCCGAGATGTTGCGGTGAAGACTGAACTGCCTTGATAAAAGCACAACTTGGCTGGGGCTGTGTTAGCCTGGGAGACTTATTCCAGCTTCTGAAAAGGCGTCTTTTAATCCATTCTTGAAATGGAAAGAAAGGATCAGGCAGAAGACATTCAGAAAGAGGAAGAAAAAGACACATGCACTCACCGAGCTCTGTGACGGGCACTGCTCTAATCGCAGCAAAGCAAAGCGCCCTGCGACAGTTTAACGGGTGACTGTAACATGGAGACAGACACTTGAAGGACCTTTTTCTGCATGTGTTGTAGTTTGCACAGTTCTGCTCTGTGCGCTGCAGCATCCCAGCCT
This sequence comes from Coracias cyanogaster, assembly GCA_033124195.1. NCBI lineage: Eukaryota > Metazoa > Chordata > Aves > Coraciiformes > Coraciidae > Coracias > Coracias cyanogaster. The sequence goes on from JAVSBS010017022.1 coordinate 46,519, forward strand.
AGAGACCACTTTCACTTGAACTTTGAAGTTTTCTGTGCTGCCCAGGCCTCCTGCCAGGTTCCTCTGCAAGGCTGGAGCCCCCCTCGTGAGCTGCCCTAGATAAAAGGAACTAAGTCACCTCTGAAAATGTCCAAGCCTGCATGACTGAACTCAACTCATGAGCTCCTGACAGTGGGAGATGATTGTGGTCCTCCCTGGGCCTGCTCTGATGAAACTTGTTGGATTCACAGCTCCAGCAGGTAGGTAGGGGAAGGGACAGACCTTACTCCCTCCTGGAAAAAGAGGGGAATAACCCCCTCCTATTCTGTAGTGAGACATATTAAACCCTCTGCAGGATCATTCCCTCCTGTGAAGAAACATTAAGCCCCTCAGCATCTGCCCTGAGCCATGGAGACCTTGACAGATCTTCTCTACCCATGTCCCCAGACTCTTGGCCGGAAGCCACCAAGAGCTCTCAGAGCTACTGCCCCAGCAACCCCACTTCCCAACCAAACCCAACTTCATCCTCATCTGACCAGAGCCTGGGCGGGGAGATGTTGAGCATGAACCACCCACCTGGATATGGCTTGGAGATCAGCAGAAGAAAGACCAGCTGCTTCACAGCCCCTTTTCCAGCCCTGGTAATTACAGGCCCAAATGATCTCAGCTGTCACCAGCTGAGTGTAAACTGCCATCCCTCCTACACCATCCCAGCTCTGGCTGTCTTACACAACACCTAGTTTTGAAACAGGAGTTTTATGGATGAATCTAGGCAGGAAGATTTTGGTTTACTGTCAGAAGACGCGTGGTGTGCCGCGGCTCAGGGAAGCTGTTCTTTGGGGAAACCTGCCCGGGCAAGACTCAGAGGACGCTTCCCAAATTGTTCACATCCAGTCTTTTCCCACCGATGATGAACACAAGCATCTCCACACACACTGGTAAATTCCTGACCTTGGAATAAAAATATAGGAACCAGATGGGAAAACATATGTTTTTCCCAGGTTGGACCATTTCTGTCACTTCACTGCTGCACAGACACAATGTCAATGGGCTTTTATTTCACCTAAATAAATAACAAAAATGCATTTCCACACTCCAGAACCCAGCCACGTGGAATAACTGATTTTCTGCTTATTTTTGGTAACATTTCCAAGAAAAAAGTTTCCCTGCAATTCTCCTGTCACAGGTATCATTACAAAGGAAGAGGAGTTGGTGAGAACAGCAGAAAGCCACAGGTAGAAGATGAGTATGAGAGCCTTGGTCCTTGGCTTTTAAGTCTGGGAGAGCTCAGACTGATCTTGTGGGACACACGAAGCTGTCTGGACTTTTTCTGGGGGATGGCTCAATATCCTGGCTTCACTAACGCCATTTTTCACCCCAGCAGTATCTCACAACACAGGCATAGAGTTTCTCCATAAAACACCATAATATCTTGTGCAGAAGCCGTCCCTCTGTCCCAGCGCTGAACCAAAGATGGGGAGAAGGCTGTTAAACCTCTGCTCTCACCTCCAAAAGCGGCTGCGCTGAGTGCAGGGAAAGGGAATGGGGGGATTTTACATTTACAGCCCTATTTTTAGAAGTGCCACTCACAAGCAATGAGAAGCCCTCTTCAGCGAGGAGCTATTCATGTGCACAGCTTCTCTTAAGTCAGGGAAGCTGCTGGCTGGGAAACCTCCTTCATCTTCCCGAGCGCATCTGAAGAGAGCCCCTGCACGGCTGGTACTTCTGAAATCAGGTTATTTATTATCCTGGTAGCTAAATGTGGATTTAGAGACCTCCTTTCCTCCTAACTTTTGAAAGTTTTAGTGAAAACCTGTGATGCTCCACTGGTACCTACTCTTGTATACCTTTAGTCAAATGTTTCCATCTGAAAGGTTTGCCTGAAAAAACCAGAAAACCTGTGTCATGATCAAAATGTCCCTGGAGAAAGTCAATTTCTGCTTAAATATCTTATTTTTTAAAACCAAAGTCATCAGTAAGTCCAGCCGCAGTAACAACAGCAGGCTGCTAAAAGGTCTGGATTTATAAATATACTTATGAGAAATACTTCAATTTCTAGTTCAACTTCTGCGAGACATATCCCCATCACAAAAAGCAAGCCCAGACATACTACGAAAAATCAATGCTCGTTTCAGGCTGCAGAATTTCATGAGCTCCACTGAAGTGAAATGCAAACCTGCGTATGCCAGTGGTGAATTGTGACAGCGCTTCTTGCCCAGTAAACGTAAAATCAGAGAATCATAGAATCATTCAGGTTGGAAAAGACCCTTGGGATCATCAAGTCCAGCCATCAACCCAACTCTACAAGTTCTCCCCTAAACCACATCCCACAGCCCCACATCTAAACGGCCCTGCAACACATCCAGGGATGGTGACTCAACCACCTCCCTGGGCAGCCCATCCCATTATCTGAGCAGCCCATTCCAGTATCCTTCATGAACTGGGCGAGAGGGAGCTTATCTGAACTGCAAGGACCCAGGTTCAGATGGTAAGAGCACATAACGGTGATAACAGTAAGGACAGAGAAGATATCTATGGAGAATGTCCTGCCACCATCACTGCGGGTCTGTAAGAATAGTTATGGGAAAATATCTGCCAGGGTCAATATAACCAGCATTGATCCTGCTGTGGATAAAGAGATGCAGTAGATGACTTTTTAAGGGTGTTTCCAGACTTATTCTCCTAGCATTTTACAATCAGCTGAATATCAGCAAATAAATATTTGATCATATACAGCAGCAATGGAGTTGGGGTTAAGGGGCAAATCCCACACCTTGCTCGGAGCCTCTGGGAGAGAAATTTATGCGTTGCTTCGTTTCATGTCAGGATGACACCGTGTGAATGGCAAAACACTTCTAAGTCTGGGCTAGGACGCGTTTATAATCGAGATGTCTTTGACTTGACAATGGTTAATGGTGCTTTGATAAGGCTGATTGCTGGCGAGGGGCGGAGGAGCCTCCCCTGAGCACCGCGCTGACGCGCGACCGAAAGCAGGGGATTCATTGATGCTTTTCTTCTTGAGGTGCTCAACGCTTTGTCCCTCCCTTCTCCCCCTCCAACTTAAGGTTTCATAGGACACTTCTCTGCAGGTGCTGATGGAGATTTCTGGCCGTGACAGGTCTCTTAGCTCAAGTCCCTGAGCTCTCCCGCCCTGGCCTGGTGATGCTGCTGCTCCTTCCGTCCCACTGCTGGGCTGAGTCACCGCACGACTGATGCTGCTGGGGAACATTTCCTGGAGACACGGTGGAGCCCCCGCTGCGCAAACTCCCCCCTCTGTTGTCTGTCCCCACGCTGAATTAAAGAGGGGAAGAAAGGAAGGATTGTGCTCCCTTGCGTCTGCGTGGCTTAATCTTCTAAGTCCCATTTAACGTAATTCAGACCCATGAAGCTTAACTCTTATTGAGCTTCATTAGGAGCTGAGAGCGTTGAGCATCTTTGACATGGCCCAACACCTAGGGACCTGTATGTCATCTGATGTAGCAAAGCGCATAACATTTAGATACTACTGAGATCCCACACACATCTCTGAGCTGCCATCTCCAAGTCCATGGGGCTCTCAAAGGTGAGACCCTTTGGTCTATGTTGCTACCGGCCCAGACCTCACCTCAGAGATATATTTATGATTTCTTATTAATTTGTGGGGCAGCGGGAGGGAGACTGAGCAGCTCTTCCGAATCAAACAGATTCTGAATTAGAAACCCCATGAAAATCCCCATCTGCCTAGAGGCTAAATTATCTCCAGTAGAAACAAACTTAGCTTCGCGAACATAAATGATCAGAGCTTCATAAAGACTGAGTCTAATTGTACAAAACGGTGATTAGACAATTTCCTCTGGGGATATGAGATTTCCTTCTGAAAACGCGACACTGGGGCAACCTCTAGTGGAGGCAGAAGCTGCCTTGTGCTACGGGTTCATCCAACCTGGTGGGAAGACCTGGACTGTGTTTGATGCATCAACCTGCTGCGCGCCTGGACCCCAGACCCTGCCCCACCTCCCCACCAAGCCTCTACTCCTCTAGTTTTAACAAGTGCAAAAGAAAGCAAGGTCCTACAAGAATAGAGCTGAGAACTGTGTGAGATGGGCAACCAGCTTCTTTGAGGGCAAATAAGGCAACACCTGTGTCCTCATCCAAGTAAGAATGTCTTCTTCCTGGCTAGCCAGGCCTCGGAGCTATTTAAAGTCTTGCTTCTGTTTTTTTTCCGATTCCGCTTTCAGAGTCATCTCAGTCCAAGTCCAAAGGGAATCTCACTTTGTCTTTAAACAGAAATCCAGAAAACTCTCCCCAGCTGCTTGGGAAGAAGCTCCAGGAAGAACTGAAGCCGTAACACGGGGCTCTGAGCACAAGCCATGAACCAGAAGCCAGGCAAGAAATTATGACTTCTGCTTCTATTCCATTATGCTTTATGCTAAAAGACTTAAATGATCAATGCTGTGTTAATAAATTTCATTTGGCTCATTTAATAGATGACTTAGTAGAGGAGCGAGTTTGGCCATGACCAGTAATGAATTAATAACTATGCAAGCAGCACATTCCCTCACAGAAATACTTTATTCTGGCATAACTCTTGATTCCAAGGGAAACACAGATGCTCTGCAGGACTGTGCTGCTTCTTTACGAGTACAGGTGTAGCTTTGATTTGGAGACAGGCATAAAATGTTCCTTCAGGACACAGGCTGAATGAGGCTCTGCTGCCAGATGCTGCCAGAGAGCTGAACCTCAGAGCCAAGAGTCTCCATCCCAACTGGCCTGAATCCTCCCGTTGTGTTTCCTCACTAATGACACTAATTTCCTTGTGCTTTGCAGTGTGCAGTCTTGAGACGAGAGCTAAAAATGAAGTTTGTCAGCTTTGTTCAGCTGGATCGTAGGAGTTGCTGGCTGGCTGGCTGGCATTTGCACTGCAGCTTTTTCGGTTGCTGGCCCCAGACTCCTCCAAGAAAAAAAAAACAACCAACCCGTGGTCGATGTGACAAATGCAGCTCGGTGCGGATGGACAGGCTGAATGCCCTGTTCCCAGTCCCAGTTATTCCAGAAGGCTTGTTCATACTGGAGGGAAAGTGTCTTGACGGCAGACGGGGTTATGCTGACCACGCACGGTGCTCGCTCCTTCCAGCATCTTGTGCCAACCCTTCAGCGGCAGGAGTTTCTTTTAAATGAGGTTTGTTCTGTAGCGAAAATAGCAGCTACCAGGCCACAAGCATCCAAGCAGCACTGGATGAAATGTAGCGAAGGAAGCTGGCCGCAAAGTCTGAGCGAGGAGATCCTTTGCCCTGGGGCACGCAGGCTGGACCAGCTGTGGTTGCCCCTCACGTGTGCTGTGCTGCCAGGCAGCAGGTCACGGCTTATGTCGGTGCCAGTGTCACTGAGCAATGTGGACACTTCTTCTGCTCCGTTAAGTGTCTTCTGTGTCTGAGAAGTGCCTGACACTTCTGCGTAGTGTCTCCTCTCTAGGAGGACAGAGGTCTCCCCAGCGCTGAGCATCTCCAGGAGCAGCGATGCTGTGGACTCTCTTTACCCACGTGAAATGCATCAGTTTTTCTTAGAGTTATGACGTTTCTTCTAGCACTCAAACAGCAGTTCCCTGCTGCAGCCCCAGCCCATTACTCCTCACATTGTCAGTGACTAATGAGGATAATTTCTCCCCACTTGCCCCGTAACAGCCTCTTCTCCAGTCGCAAACCGCACTCCTGCCTCTGTACAGTCATCTTCTCCCCAGCTTGAGCCTGCCTGCATCTCACAGGCCCCATTCTCAAAACCTTTTCGTCAATTTTGTGGCTCCCCTACCAATATGTGCAGCTGTAGGTTCATGATATGCATCAAACTGCTGTAACTCGGGGAGGGCAGGAAAGGACCAACCCGGCCTGCAGCTCACCTTGGGCTTTGAGCAGCTTTGCTGGAGGCTGGAAGGACCCCATAGCTGGTCAGTGGAGCGGGGACAACACGGGTGGCACAGGCAGGAGGAGGTACATTGTTCAGATAAAGCAGGAGACCTGCTGGTGCAGCAAATACTGTGTGTAAAGCTCAGACCATGCTCCTCACATAGATGGGAGGAGAAGACGGGAGCTCAACAAGCCTGTGCTCTGCTGTATGGATGCCCTCGGAAAAGCCCTTTGGGCTGCTCTAGCCTGGAGTTAGGGCAACACCAGCCATGGCATAAATGACAGAGGTGCTACTACTGCAGCCCCACAGAAGCAACCCTGGGCTGAAAGAGCGGTGAGGAGCAGGCAGAGAGGCTGCCCTTGCAGAGGCAGGTGGGAAAGTAAGAGCAGGGGTAAGGACCATGTTACTGCAGTCCTTGGAAATGTTCTTTCGGACTAACTGCAGGTGCCATGCTGGAGCGGGGGGTCCTGCAGCAGGATCCCATGCCAGCATCAATTTGGCATTTGCTGTTTGCACAATCCCTTCCACCGGTGGGTAAACCAGTCCCTGTTTCCTGCTAGTCTGCTGACCTTTGTAGACCCCACAGGTAAACTGAGAGACCTCAGGAGGAAGAGTTATTGAAAATAGGGGATTATAGTTATTTCCACGGTGGTAGGTGCACTCCCCGAGTATCAATCTGTGCCTCCACCTAGTGGTTAGAGCTATATGAAGAGGGTAAGAGCTGCCTACAACACCCACCAGAAGACCTCCCTCTCTCCGGTGATAGCAACTCCCACCACTCACCCCAGAAGGTCCCAGTTGCGAGTCCAACTGGACACAACTTGTGTTTTACCAAGTCCTATCCAATGTTCACTCCAGAAACAGGGGAAACTGAGGCTGCCCCAACCTAGAAGGGCATGTCAGCTTTTGAAAGTGTCCCTCTCCAAAGCCAACAAAATCCCAGGGCACAGAAGCCATCTGGCTCTCCTCTTCTTCCCTGTGACCACTGCACTGCAGTGACTATGTTCATAGAGTCATAGAATCACAGAGTGTTTTGGGTGGGAAGAGACCTTTCAAGGTTATCTAGTCCAACCATCCAACCCCCCTGCAGTGAGCAGGGACATCTGCAACTAGAGCAGTTTCTCAGAGCTCTGTCCAACCTCCCCTGGTTCTGTTTCTGGGCTTTTTCTGGAAGAGGAAAAGGTACCATTTGAGAACCAGGAACCAGGCTCTCTACATGCATTGCCTGACCCTGAAGATCTGTACCTGCTCCTTGCCAGCCTTGGGTCCCGAGAGCAGAACATCACGCCAGGCCTGCTAATATCCACGCACAGCCTACCTGGAGGTTCTGTCTGAATATGCTGCTACCACACAAAATGAGGCTGTTCTCCTAAAACTGGACTAAGACTGCCCCTCATTAACAACAGAGCTTCTTCTACCTTAAAACACAGTGGTCAGACCTCCAGCAGAGATTTAGTGACATCAATAAAGCTATGAATTTACAACCTGGAGCAAGTGGGTCCTTACCCGAAAGTCCTTTTCGTCCCCCTCTCCCCTATTAGTGGGAACAAAACCGGGGCAGGTTTCTAATTAAAATGCACAAACATTTCTATTCAACAACTGATGCAATAAACGTGCTGAGTAAAATCACAGCCAACGCTCGCTGCGGTGCTTTATGGGGCTGCTCTAAGAGTGTGAAAAACCATTTGCTGCATATTATTAAATGATGAAAAATGCCAAGCTCGCAAACAAAACTGCGCGATGGATGTGGCTCGACTGCCTCTAGTGAGAAGATGATTGAGTCTGTGCAAGCGAGGTGGCAGGAGAGAAGGGGAGATCGCTCACCGTACTGCTGCCGTGTGGTGCTGCAGTGATTACAGGGCAAAGAGACCCAAAATAACAACAGAGCTGCCACCCAGCCCCACTCCAACCTCGCAACTGATCTAGAGTAGGACGCGTACAAAACGTGCTCTGCCAGCCACAACCACAGCCCAGGTGGATCAGATCCTAAGGGATGTTTTTCTCTGATGTTTGGCACCGTACATCCACAGACCACGTGTGCGAGCAGAGTCTGTAGAGTCACGCTCCATGTGCAATCTCACTGCTCAGGATAACAGCTCCTCCAGAGATGCGCCCAGGAACATCACAAATCTCTCAGCTGGCTTTTGCGGCAGGGCACAGATGAGGTTGGGCATCGGTCTCTTTGCACAGCACATTCTGGCTGGGGGGATGTGGATAGAAATTCGAGGAAGCTTCTGCCTTCACTTGGGTGGCTTGGGGCTGAGCGCGTTCTCTTAGACTCATAGAACTGCTTAGGTTGGAAAAGACATTCAAGATCACTATGTCCAACCTAACACTACCAAGTCCACTGCTAAACCATGTCTCTCAGCACCACATCTGCATGACTTCTAAAGATGTCCAGGGATGGGGACTCCACCACTGCCCTGGGCAGCCTTCACAACCCTTGCCAGCAAGAAACTGTTCCTCAGCTCCAATCTAAACCTCCCCTGGTGCCACTTGATGCCATTTCCTCTTGTCTTATTGCTTGTTCCTTGGGAGAGGAGCCCAACCCCACCTGACTCCAACCTCCTTTCAGGGAGCTGTGCAGAGCCAGAAGGTCTCTCCTGAGCCTCCTTTGCTCCAGGCTCAACACCCGAGGTCCCTCAGCTGCTCCTCACCACACTTGTGCTCTAGACCCTTCCCCAGTTTTGCTGCCCTTCTCTGGACACACTCCACTTCCTCAAGGTCCTTCTTGGACTGAGGGGCCCAAACCTGAACACAGTACTCAAAGTGTGGCCTCCCCAGCACAGAGTCCAGGGGTACCTTTGCTATGAAGGAGGGTCTGTTAGGCCATCTTAATGCTCCAAGAAGATAATAAAAACAGGCTTTCAAGGAGCAGAAATTATGGCACATATGACAGGCAGTACTGAGCACCCATGGTGCCCTTGGGGGTGATGCTGGAGGACAGGATACCATGTGCTGCAAGAAGCCAGCCCAGGCCCCCAAAGCAGACCCGGTCATGGCTTGGCTACAGAAGCTTGTTCCAGTGCTGACCTGACGCTTGTTTGCTGAGGCACAGGAACAGTTTTCACCTGCTTCACCAAGGCAGGAGCAAGCACTGGTGCTGCCAAGGTGACAGCAGACCTCCCGAGCCCTCGCTGGTGTGGACAGCAGCGCTGGCACTGCTGTCCACCTGCTGAGGTGGCACTTGGCCCTGCTCTCAAACCTGTGGTGCCTCCATCTGACGAGACGTAGGTGCTAATCAAACACAGATTTCAGCGGGGCAGCACGGAGTGCGGGGAACAGCATTTTATCATCAGAGAGCCTTCTGTGCCAGACAAAACACTCACGGAGCATCACTGCAAAGGAGCTGTCTTCTGGCATCTTACGCTTCTGTGAAAAACCCCCCTATTAGCTGAAAAACACTCTTCTGTTAACAGCCGCCTGGATATTGCGTATCGATGTCATTAACCAGGCAGCGCTGTGTTCGCTTCAGATCTATACTCACCTTGGCCTTGGGTCACTTGGTTGAAACCTAAGCTGTACAGATTGGAAGGTGCAAGGGCATTCGGTTGCTTATCTTCTGCTCCTGGGCTGGGGCTTGTTTTCTCTATTCTAGCTAGGAAAAAAAAAATAAAGAAAATCACCCTGCGCACAGACCAAAACCTGCCATAAAGTTCTGTGTGAAACAAGCAGAGCACAGGTCTTTCGGCGGCCTTTCAGATAAGGAAGAAATGTCACCTGTGGTGCACTGAGATAAGCTGCCATGCACAGGAGATCAATGATTTTCTCCTCTCTGTGATCTAAGCTGGACTCGGAGAAATGACGATCTTCTAGAAGTGGCTGCTGGGACCTGGCCAGGTTTCACCTGCTGCTCCCGCTCAGAGCGAGCGGTGAAACCCCTCCGTGCTCTGCCGCGACAACAAATGGGCAAGAGCGAAGATAACAGAGAATCGGTCCCTAAGGCTCAAGGAGTCCGACGGACCCACTCTGTGCATCAACGACAAGTACCCAGTGACCCACACGGTGATGGACCATGGCAGGAGAGGTTATCGGAGTAACTGAGAGAGAAGCTGGGCTGCACCAAAAGAAGTGTGGCTGGTAGGTTGAGGGAGGTGATTCTCCCCCTCTGCTCCACTCTGGTGAGACCCCACCTAGGTCTGGAGCCACCAGCACAAGAAGAACATGGACCTGTTGGAGAGGGTGCAGAGGAGGGCTACAAAGATGATCTGAGGGCTGGAAACCCTCTCCTATGAAGACAGGCTGAGAGAGTTGGGCTTGTTAAGCCTGGAGAAGAGAAGGCTCCAGGAAGACCTCATTGCAGCCTTCCAGTATCTGATGGGGGCATACAAGAAAGCTGGGGAGGGACTTTTTACAAAGACCTTTACTGATAGGACAAAGGGTGATGGGTTCAAACTGGGAGAGGGGAGATTTAGATTAGAAATTATGAGGAAATTCTTCACTCTGAGGGTGGTGAGACACCGGCACAGGTTGCCCAGGGAAGCTGTGGATGCTCCATCTCTGGAGGTGTTCAAGGCCAGATTGGATGGGGCTTGGAGCAACCTGGTCTAGTGGGAGGTGTCCCTGCCATGGCAGGGGGGGTGGAACAAGATGATCTTTTAAGGTCCCTTCCAACACAAACCATTCTGTGATTCTTTGTGCACAAAATAAAGATGGACTGTAAATTCAATGGGAATCCACGTTTGTGGGTTAGGCTACTGCATATCAGAGCCCAGAGAGCGCTCAGTGTTAACCAAGAAGGGGTGTTCTGGGGTAGACTGCTGCAGCAAGAGGACCATGAGAGCAAAATTCTTCCTCTTAGAGGACCTCCCTGTACCCTCCAGACAGCATCTGTACTGCACCTCCTAGGAGAAGATTTATTCCTGTACCTTCATGTCCACAAGCCCAGATGCAACCCCAATTTATAATCAAACTTGGCCTCAGACAGCCTCTGAATATCTTCTGCTCAGGTGATTGCTACCTCCCCACTCATCCCGCCTGGGCACAGAGCTGGACTGACCCCTCCAAAAAGAATTTTGTATCAAATTACGTTCAGCAAAAGACACAAAAAAAAGCCCCACCTCAGACTGATTTCCAAAAGCCAGATGAAGTAGTTGCGGTAGATAATCACTATTAAGATTAATGCCTTAGAAAATGTTTATTCTTGGAGCTCAGCCCAACATCCCAAGCCAGCTGTCAGGATTCAAGACAGTGGCCACAGTGACAAGGGGCTCTGCACGCTGCAGAGGAGGAATTAATTTGGCAACTGTCTTAAAGCAAGGGCAGAATCCTGCTGCTGCAGACTAGAGTGAGGGGCCAACGGAGAGGAGAAAATAAGCCCTGTGCTACCGGAAAATAAATGAAAGGAGAGCGGTCTAGACTATTTTTGTGTTTGTAGGGGTTTCATGCAGTTCACTTAGTGTCCCAAGGCTTTTAGAGAAATGGATCATTCCGGGCTTTTTGGGGATGGTAATACAGCAGCCTATGGAGTCCTGCAGTAAAGACATAATTTGCCATTAAACGCTGTAGTTGGCTTTACAAATTCCAGAGAAAGGCTCTCACTCAATTCTATTGCTCTCCAGAGAACAACAATTTTATAAAGCATTTTTCATCCAGAGATCTCAGAGCATTTCTTCCAAAAAGAGATGGGCTCGAGATGCCGGTCTGCTGAGCGTGGAGGATGTGGGTAGGTTTGGTGGGGTCATGTGGAGAGAGTTTGAGGTCATGCGAAGGATCAGTGGAGGAGCACAGGCTTCCCGTAAACAAGGAGCACTCAAGTGGCATAAGACCAAGGTTAAGCAAAGTAGTAAAACCAAAGGCTGACCTCAGGCACGGCAAGATGTTATGATCCCAAGTGTCACTGACCCAGCAGACAATAACGGAGAGAGGAGAGAAAGCAGGAAATGTGAAACTGATAGGGACTTGTCCCGAGAACCCAAATTGGATAGACCTACCTGAAAAACTTGAGCCTCAAACAGCGTTTAGAAAATAAAAATAAACAAAGCATGACCCCATGCACTGAGCCACCTTCCCTGGGGATGCAAAACTGGCCAAAGCTTTGGTTGGACTCGATGATCTTAAAGGTCGTTTCCAACCAAAATGGTTCTATGATTCTGTGAATCTAAGATCATCCCTTTCTTCTGCAACTTAGAATCAGGAATCTTTTCCCACATAAATAGATTATTTATTAGTTAAATTTTTCTTTTCCCCATGAAAACACAGGTTCTGATGGGAACTTTAGGATTTTGAGGAGAAAAATTGCACAGGGTCCATGCTAGTGCTGGTAAAACATAGTGCTCACAGCACCTAACATTACTTTTTTTTCTTCTAAAGCATCATAACACAATTTATACTGAGAGTTTAAACTGAAGCACTTCTAAAAGCAGACCTTGCTAGATGCTTACTTGCTTTTTACCTTGTTTTGTGGTAAGTTAAAATTAAGGTGGGTTGGGTTTTTTTTTTTTCCTTTTTGTGCATAAGCAATTTCTAAATTGTGAAATTCCCTTCAGAAGCAGAGGCTGCTCTGGACTGTCTGGGGAATCGCTGATGACTGAAGTAGTGAGATTAAGAGACTTTGGATGGCAGGAACACGACTAAGAAACCTGCCCATTTACTTCATGGCTTTTCTTCCGTTCTCAACTTCCCTGCTCTGCGAAAAGGTCCAGCTCTTCCAGTCTACAGCCTGCTCTTGGGCAAAGAAGGAAACCAAAGCTCCAAGAGTCTCCAGAGCAGAAAGTTCTTCCTTTCCTCCCCTAGTCTGAGTCAACGGTTGAAGTGAGCCTTTGTTAAGTAAGTCTAAGCGCTTAACCCCCAGCTCGAGCACACAGCATTATGTGGGAGTCACACACAAGGAGCAGCAGCTTTTAGGTCTCGCTGAGAAGTGCACCAAATTGCTGTCCACTGACAATAGCAGCAACAATCTCACTTCTCAGCTCAGTTCATTGGTTTCTGAACACCTTTAAGGTATTGACAAAGCTGTCAATATTTTATTTTTAGTTATCCTTTCAGATGCATGTCGAGAGTAATTCTGGGAAAGCGGCGTTTAGAAAGAGAAGTTATCATGAGCCTGAAAACTATTCTTCCATTTAAGATTGCTGAAAAAGCTTGAAAGTTTCTGCAAAAGGAAAAGAAAAACCATTTATTTTCCAACCATAACACTGGCATGAGAAACCCAGCAGTAAGTGACTCTAAAGTACAATGGACTTGTTTCACTCAGGCCTTCTCAAAAGAGTGCTTAAAGCATGAGCTCGTGGGTGGCTGAAAGCTTACAGAGCAATTGAAACGTAAGGCACATCTTAAAATCCACAACCTCTGCATCCAGCACAGAGCATGCTGCCGATGGTCTAACCACACCCAACCCCATCCACTTCTCCCTTTGCCCCCAGAAGCTCCAGGCTTTCTTGCCCCAGCCCTCACAGCCACCAAAGATGCAACTCCAGAGAGCCTTGCTTTGAATTCTGCATGCCCGCCTCCATAGAATCATAGAATCATCATGGTTGGGGAAAGGACCTCCAGGATCATCAAGTCCAATCTTCATACCAACATCTCTCTAGCTGCTAGACCATCGCCTCAAGTGCTACATCTACTCGTTTTTCAAACACCTCCAGGGATGGTGACTCCACCACCTCCCTGGGCAGCCTGGTCCAGTGCTCAACCACTCTCTCAGGAAAGAATTTCTTCC
>JAVSBS010017022.1:60137-90581 GCA_033124195.1 Coracias cyanogaster
GCAGAGAAAAATCCTCTGCTGGTTTCAGTCATACTGTCTGATTGTGAGATTCATCCATATGTCAACTTTAATTCAGGTCCTATTGCTGAGGCCCTAGCACTTCACAGGTCCAAAGGAAGGCCACAAAATTTATTAGAGGGATGGGACACCTCTCCTCTGAAGAAAGGCTAAGAGAGTTGGAATTGTTCAGCCTGGAGAAGAGAAAGCTTTGAGGAGACCTTATTGCAGTCTTTCAATACATAAAGGAGCCTATAAGAATGGTGGGAAAAATCTTCTTAGCAGGACCTCTTGTGATGGGACAAGGGGTAATGGTTTAAAACTGAAATGGTAGATTTAAACTAAATATAAGGAAGAAATTTTTTACAGTGAAGATAGCGAAACACTGGAACAGATTGCATAGAGAGGTGGTAGATGCCCCGTCACTGGAAACATTCAAGGTCAGGTTGGATGGGGCTCTGAGAAGCCTGGTTGAAGATGTCTCTTCTCACTGCAGGGGGATTGTACTAGATGACCTTTAAAGACTCCAGACCTGTTTCATAACCAGATAAGCCCTACCGTCTCAAGAAGTTGTGCAGTTTTTTTTTTTCTTGTCAACTATTTTGAAGCTTTTTTTTAAATACAAAGATAAGTGATAATAAGGTCTCCTCTCAAGCAGTGCTCCTTCACTACTGAATTGCATTATATGAAGCAACACGGTAGTCTATTGTAAAAATTACTTTTGTGCTGTCAAAGAGATGTTAGGAGTGTGATATAACTCCTCATATGCAAAAAGCTCAAAGAAAACACTAGTCTTCTTGTTCACAGTGCAAGTTAAAAGTATTATTAACTGTACTTGTATGAAAGCCTTTAAAAGTATTGAGCAGACCTAACAGGCCTACTAGCTGGCAATGTACTGAGTTCTTCATGTCATTAACGTAAAGGATTTAGAACAGGATTTTGTTTGGAGAAATGTCCAGACAAAAGTATTGTAGGAGGATGTCAAGTGTATTGTAATGCTGGGAATAGCACACAACTTTCAAATTAAGATATATTGTCTTTCCACTTCAAAGCCTGCAGTTTCATCTTGGCATCAGATCCGAAGTATTTGCCTTTCTTAGTCTTTCCAGAAATGGATCCTTCAAAAATTCTGTTTTTCAGTTTGATGGAGGAATGGAGTTGGAAACTGTTAAATTATTCTCTTGCTCATGGTAGAAACCCCAGCTCTATCTTTCCTTTTTGTGTGAGCTTTACTGTGCTATCGGGAACATGCATTATTAAGAAGTTATTTGTCAGCGAAGCCAATGGAAATGAGTTTGAATTCTCATGAGAAGTGTACCTGTTAAGCAATAAAGGCCTTTTATTCTCTGATTTACATGGTAGCATCACACACTGAATCTAGTGAAAAGTGCTACTCACTCTTTTTTAACTTAGGGGAGTGCTGTCTGTCAGAGGTAACTGTGTATTTCATGCAAGGAGAAGCTCAGATCTACCCTTAGATGAAATTCTCTTATGAGCAAGGCACTCTGGAGCTTGTTACACAATGAGTCCAGAGGAGTATTACTTCTAAACACAAGTGTACTGACCCACATACAAACCTCTGCAGTCTTTGGAGTGGCTGCCCGAGATTCCATTTTTTCTTTGAACTCACATTTTCACTGAAGAAGCTCAGTTCATTTGAAAGAGTAAACTTTTCTTTCAACTCATATTCCTCAGACTACAGCTGAAGGAACGTGTTTTCTCTCTGAGGGCTACAAAAACCACTGCCATGACAACATTCATGTGCCATGACCTTCCCTTCTCCCACCAAGTATACACAGTTCAATGAATATCTGAGTGTTCTTTTAAAATGATGTCGTTTTCCTGACATCCATTAGCTAGTATTTAAGTCATTAATGGAGGTGGCTTGTTGCCTTAAACAGTTACCAAGAGGTGGCAGACAATAACTGGAAAATACTGGACTGATCTAAAAAGTCCCCAGAAGAACAGTCTGAGAGAAATTTCTCTATGAATTCTGTGAAGAAAACTTTAGCTGTAGTTAAGGATTTGTTCTAAGAAAGTTTAACTGAGCTTTTTTTTTTCCTCCTCAGTTTAAGAATCTAAAACAGTTAGTGAAGAAATAAATGCAGTCATAGATCTCACAGGATATCTTTTGTAGCATATTGATAGATTTAATATCTTTATTTTGTTATTTTACACTGTAAAAAACATGCATGTATTATAACACTGAGGGTGATAGTACTCTTCATTTTGTTTATGTATCTGTAGTATTTTGTATATTAAAAGATCATTTATTACAGGCATATTTAGGCATGTAACTGAAATTTTAACATCTTCATTGAATGCAAATATGAAATCTGTAATGGATTTTACAAAGTCAAATTTCATAAAACTCAAAGTTCAGGTTTAGTTTGGAGTTTGATGTCCTTAAGTTGATAATTTACCATTATCACATTTAACTTAGCATATCTTTACATTTTGTAAGATTTCCATCCTTTTGGCTTCTAAAAAAAAAAAAAAAGAGAAAAGTTATACACAATCTAGAAGCCCTTTGCTTAATATTTCATCAAGCCTGATCATGTTCACCAAAAAAAGCAATGCAAGCTGGAAATTATTACTTTTAATCTTTTTGACATCTTGTATATCAAAATACTGACACTTAAGATTGTGACTGATCATTAGGTTAGCATTAGCTCAGCTGATTCCAGTGCTAAATTTGGCTGAATATTTATACTGATCAAATTATACAGATCAATTATTCTGATCAGTTTAACTTTCCTCTATGTCAGTTCATCATGTAAACTGTGGAGTCATGTTGATCAGAAACATGTCATAGATTGACATTTTTTAACATCTGACATTTTTAAGCTCCAGTTTCCTGATAGTAATCAATATGTATGAAGTATGTATCAATATGTATGAAGCGTGAAAAATGATATCTGATGTATACATGGATTAATAGACTTTCTAGCATTCACAACAGGCAGGTTTATCAGTGGTTCTCCACAGTTACCTTCTTTGAATACAATATATCTGCAATTTGGCTGAAAGACAGGTTGGCTTCTTGATCTGATACAGAGAAGAAAAAAAAAATTTTTTTAAACTGGTGATCAAGAAGCTGTCCCTCTCCACCAAGCAATGTTTCTTGGTACTATAAATAGTTTAAATTTAACTTAAAAGCAAATTGTCTTTCACCAGTGTGGACCTCTGCCAACATTCTTCCTACTCTAACCCTTCTTCCTCTGTCTCATATTCTGCTTTCTGGCAGTAAAGGTATTGAATATCTTACTCTAGCATGGCATTCCAGTTCTGCACACTATAGCAGATAATTTAATCCTAACAGATTAGACACTAGGCAAATGTCAGGTAATAAGCAATGGGAGAAATTACATGTATTTTTGACCAAAGCAGACTAAGTGGCTCAAAGAAATATAATGCAGTACTGATGCAGATATCTGTATCTACATGACAATAGATAAGTGGATGAATGGTTGGATGTAGGGCAGAATGGAAGGATGGATATGTCACCCAAACGAAGTAAAGCTATCCACACTGCAAATGCCATTTCATCCTACCTATTATACAGTAACACTACTACTCCCTCTGCGATGGCTATGATACATGAAGGCAAGTGATTGTAAGCAGGATTACTGAAGTAGAGCTTTGAATGATGTATTGCAGAGCTGAGTATAAAAGGGATTTATTCTACATGCATATTGTTCTTCTTTGGCTTTTCTACTAAAATCAGACATAGCACTAATTAAAAAAAAGTAGTTGCAGCAGATTGTTTGTTAACAAAATAAATAGCCAGGGAATAAGGACAGCAGGAACAAAGAGAAAACAGAAAACCCACTGCAAAAGGTGACATAGAACATGCACCTTCTGTCCCTTCTGTTCTCCCTCTAATTAAAAACAGAAGCAGGAAACAAATCAAACGTACCAAGCCTCAGCTATGTGCAATTCTCAGACCACACGAGGCACACATACTTCCTGCAAAAAAATACACGTGATGAGTGGCACCTGATGGGACTTTAGGTCCTTTTTCATCCCATTGCTATAGGACTGTGGGGCAGTACGATGCTGAACTAGCAAGTTTGCTGATACTGTCTGCTCAGTTTGCTCTGTGTTTTGCTCCTGGCCCTGATTTCCACCAACCTATATTTAGGTACATCAGACTTTGCCTGCAGGCTACAGCCTTCAGTACAGCAAGTTGCTATAAAGGTGGGATAAATCCCACAAAAAACCAGGTGGTTATTTAGTCTAGAGTCTCTTCTCCCTATTGCAGCATTCAACAAAGAACAGTCCACATCAGTTAATCCATAGACTAGGCCCCACTCCATGGCACCAAAACCAGGTCCCCTTACCAGTATAGCTCTATAGGAATACATCTGAATCACTTTGTATCCAACACTCTCTCTTGTTCTAAGCGTGTCTAGCACAGGTAGACCTAGCATAAAAATAAAATAACTAATGTCTTTTAAACAAAGAATTTTTTACCATCTTTCAATTTTTTGACTCTGAGGATGGGATGCATCTCACCTACTCATAAATGGAGGAAATTATGCGCCTCCAGGATGTGATTTTCATGATGCATGTTAGAAAACTCTTAGGATGTGCTAGATCACCTTGTAAAAGCACATATAAAAATAATGTCTGGATAGTCTGAGATAACAAGATGAGAATTTGCTCTCTCAGTTTTGGATACCCAAATTAGGGCAGATGAATCAGAATAGTGTTATATTGGGACATCCTAGAATTTACATTTTTATATATTTTCTTTCATCATTTATAAAGGTAGAAGTTGTTAGTTCAATATATGTTAGTGCTAATTCCTTTCTGAATATCATATTCTGAAAGTAGACATATAGACTCGTGTCAAAGTTTATTTTGTGTTCTTTCTGCAATGTATATTGGAATGAACATGTCCTAACTGATCTACATTTGTATTTATTTCTGAAAAGATGGGCTTACAATGAAGTGATGCCAGAACAAGGTTAAGGTGCCTCCAGTTTTGGTAAAATTATGTAAACATAAGAAAATTAGAAAAGTCTTTTTGGTACTCTTTTTCCCTTGACAGTATAGTGAAATAATGCAATAAATGAGATTTTGAAGTCTGATACAGAGTTATCTTTTTGGAAAGATAAAAAAAAAGTTCTCTATGTAGCAAATGACTGTCATAACTCCCACCTAGTCCAACATGTCACTGGCTGAATAGGAGACCTGAAGTTAGAAAAATGAGCTCCTGCACATCATACTACACCTTGCTTTGGGCTGGAAGAAGATGTTGTTGTCCCTTTTGCTGTTGACACTTTGGTAAACTCTGCACCAATGAGGACCTTTAATGTACACTATTCCATGTTAGTTGAACAGTCATCATTAGTGTTATTAAAAGTTAATCTTACATCATATCGATAAACTCAGGATTGACATTAAAATCTATGCTGCTTGCTCATAGTTAGAGACTCTGTATATCTTTCTAGGGTTTGCCAGACAGAAGTGCATCCACATGCCCTGAACCATCAGCTTCAACAGCACACTATGATAGATACACAAAATTTTCTCCTACTTTCTAGTGAGATTAGAAAATGAAATCTTTAATAAAATATGAAATGCTCCTCTGTTGTTTTTGCTGTTTCTTAGCCATAAAAGATTAGCATATTTTAAAGAGTAAAAGCTGAGATATCTCTTCAGTTTTCACCCAGACTAATTCTAGCTAAGTTCCAGAAAAAAGGTAGATCACAAAATGAAAAGCATAAAGTTTTGGTAGAGCCTGAATGCTAGATCTTATTAGTCCTTCTGCAGGTACAAGAGCCTGCCACATTAGAGCAGACCAAATTAGGGAAAGGTAAAGCTGTAGCTGTGGCTTTTCAAGACAAAGTGCCACTAGCTGCCTCTCTTCCGTAGGTTACAGGTATCGAACCCAATGAGGGGAGGAGAGCAGAGCTCTGAAAAAGAAGACTATTGGAAGAGGTTGTCTGATACTAGTGAGGAAAATACACCACACCTCTCAGTGATATGCAGAAGTAATCTCATTCCATGCTTGGAAAATCCTCTCTGCAGTTGCTCGTGCCCCTTACTACAGACCAGGCATTTATGGCATAATTGAATCATAGGCTAAAGACCTTAGTACATAGCCTGCAATACTGTAGAATTTACACTTATGTATGAAGCATGATAATCCATAGAGTATTTCTTCTCTGACTTTCTAGATATTCTTCCAAACTGCAAATGCAAATAGAGGGCATAATGCATCCTTCTCTGAATGTTTACAGTCATGATAATCTTATCATCTAATGAAGTGCAAATCTTTCTCTGTCAATTGAAGTCAAATGTAAACACCTGTTTCATGGGTTGGCCACTATCATTATCACTGTGCCGGTTATATAGTCTTTGCAGGTTACAGCATTCTGGAAAGGAAAAGTTGTTGCTCGGTAATAACAATAAAAAGTTGTTCCTATAATAACAGTGAAAAAAGGAACCTCACCTGCAGGAGAGTGTTAGTGTCCAGGATGCGCACAGAAGCTCTGGGGCCAATCCAAAGAATTGAAACTAAAAGTTGTAGAAAACTCAGTGTGCCTGACATGCATATTGAGGAAGTACCTCTGTCCTTGGTTAAATACTGAATAAAATATGAAGCTAGAGGCAGTCACAGTTTGAAATAATCTGTTTCATAGCCTTACAATGTGTGGCAGCTTCCATTTTTTACTGTGTTGTTTTCAAGCTTCTCTCAGGGATGTTGTTGCACATTAGAAAAGTATTAGAGTGTAAGTCCTCTGGTACTTCATTCTGTGGTGGTACAAGTTATTATCAGTCTTCGGAATATTTGTCCCAGGAAATGATTTGAAGTGGTTGCACAGCAAGAAATAAACTGGTTGTGCTGCTGGCTGGGAGCACTCAGTTTTAATAAGGAGTGGACAGATGCAGAAACTTCTAGCATACACTGGAAGCTAATCCTCAATGGATTATTTTTGCATTTAAAAAAAAGAAGTTTACAGCTGCAAAAATAATCTTGTAGGAATCTCTGGGGATCAGGACTGGAATGATTTTCAGAACAGTGGACTGGAAGTTTATGCAAGTCCTTAGTCCCCTTTCAAGTGTGCTGTTAACTGCACTGCATAAATGATTTTTGTGATTTGATGAGATCAAATTAATTACATATATTTAAAGAAAAAGAGGTTATATGTGTCTCCTTATGGCACAGAGATGTACTCCTGTCACTGAATATCTTCCAGGATGAGGAGTGTGTATACAGTTGCTGAGTAATCCCATTCAGACCATAGTTATGTCTGCCCCAAATAGTATGTTCTGTGGTGGTGTTTTGGAGTTCATCTCCATTTCAGATCCAGAGCACTCTTTTCAGTGTTGAGCTGGAACTTTGAAAAAGAGATTCTGTAAAGTACAAATAATAATTTTTGTATTGCTGTTTTTGTCTTTATATGAAGTCCTCTGTATCTCAGTTTCTCAAAGACACTTGAAACCAACTCGACACAGATTCTGGATTGTCAGTTTAAAAGTACACATTCCTCATTAATTTTTCCACACTAACAATTGATTCCTGGCATTATTTTTTTTTTCTCCTGCAGCAGGTGTCATCTTGCAAAAGTCTCTGCAGCAGTTAATGAAAAAGTGGAATATTCTGGGAGTTGTAGTCTTTCAAACAGAGCTTCGCAAGGACATACCTGTATTGGAACACTACAGCTCCCTGAACTTCCTCGCGTCACTGCCTATGAAACGTCCTGCAACTTGACTAGTCTGGGGGGGTTGGTACTCGTGGACTTTCAGCACTGCAAATCACACAGCACCTTTCATCTGTGTATGGGAGCAATTGGGAGCTGGAATGAATACCTGTGGCTGAGTGCATGTTTAGCATGGGGAATGAATAAAGAAGACTGGTATGAGGCAACATTGTCATTTGAAATATTTTACTTTAGAAAAGTATTCAACCCAATTTGTGCCTTTACCATAGAGCTCTGCAGGAGCCCAGACACATGGACAGTCTCCAGGGACCCATATTTTGGCTGAATTGTGTTGCACTTAGCTGCTTTTAGACCTTTCTTTGAACTAAATGTCTTCTGGCACTAGCTGTTTCCTTCACTTCCTCTCGTCCATGTCCTGGGAGCAGGTTGTCTGTCTGCAGTCCCTGAATAGAAGTAAGATTCTGGGGTCACTGCTGCACTCCCATGCCCAACTGCTACATTATTAAAAACTTTCTAACCCTCTGAGAACTATTTTTTCTTTTCTTTTTTTTTTTTTTAAACTGCTTAACTCTCCATGCTAGTTTCAGACAAACACAGGCTTCAGAGGAATTACAAAAGAAATCACTCTACCTAGCTGAAGGTACATGAAGATCTGAATGAAATTATTAAAAACTTGGACATATTTCTTATCTCCATTTATTTTCAGAAATTCCTTGGCCTTATCTCCAACTTGCCTAATGAACCCTGATTTAATCAGACTCACATTATTCGTGATTTGAGAATTTAGATAGAAATTACCTATTCCCTGACAGCATACAGCTGGCTTCATCTGTAGACTATATTCATTGAGAGAACAACTGGATAAATTTACTAGAATTTTTCAAATTATTATAAAACCAGAGTTCCCCAAACATCATGCTCATCAATTTGTAAACCTGTACTGAAACTCTTATGGCAGCAGCTGTGCTTGTGCTGTGAACATTGTTGAATTCTGCTGCTGAGCAGGTGGTGTTGGAATAGCCTCTTTCATGGCCTTTTTTGCATTCATGGTAGAAGCTGAAGACCAGAAGGTGGGAAAAAGCATAAAACTGTAAAATAAAGAGATAGGCATAATGATACTTTCTTTCTCCCCAAGAGTTCCATTTTTTTTTAAACTTCTGAGCAATTTGGGAAATCTTGCTGTACTTAACCAGTCTGATTCTCCATCTAAGTCACAGTTTTGGTTTATCTGTACTAACACAAACTTCCAGGTACTCTGCTGTAGAAAACCTCATGTTCAAGTCACAATATTCATTCAGACTATTCTATCATTTAAATTCCATGGAATAACTCTATGTAGCATTTATAAAAGTACCAATTTATTTGGAAGAAAAATGATATTTTAATTTGCAAAAGAAGTATACAAGCCCTGAGGAGAGAGGGAAGAGAAATAGGTGCTGGAATCAGCTTCCACAGAGATCATACACTTCGTAAGAAGGAATTCAAATAATTGAAAAATGTTGGGAAATACATGAGGAAAGTACATACGATTCAAGTTAATGACTAGTTTTAGGCTTTACAGTCTTTGCCCTACATGCACAGATCTATTCCATAATTATCTAATACTTAGATCTGGCAGAAGATGTGTTTATAATTAATGACTTGTTGGACTGAGTGATACTTATCTGCAGATTTCACTAATAAATAGCATGTTTAACACATTCCTAAGGAATGCCAAGGTATTTATGTGAGGTAAAAATGTAACTGTATCTTGGTGCTTTAAAGAAACTCCAAATGCAATGTGTTCTTGGATGCTCTCTTTTACCAGAGAAAATATAGTTTCTGTTTTTTTAATATATGCTATCATCTGGTCCCTGACAGTGAAAAAATATAAACATTTTTTTCTGAGGTGCAATCATGCAAATAAAAACAAATAGAAAAACAGGGAAAATATAGTAGTAGAATAATTTTTTTAGATAATATATTCCTGCAAAGGATGAAGATGTTTTATTCTCTTTATTTAAAAATCATTTCCTGATGTTATGTGGCTTTCTATTCTTCAAAAAGAAACAGTCTTTGTTATTATAATCCCCATCGACAAATAAAAAAGAGCAGATGCATTTTGTCTTCAATCAAAATGCAATTCTTTTAGTCTTCTGCAATAAGGAACATTTGCATGAGCCCAGATGCTTTTGAAGATTAATAGGCACAGTAGATGCAAGATTATTCATTCAATTAATTAATTTATTCAATTATATATTCTATTAATTTTTTCAATGAATACTTAATTAGTTGTTTACTTTAAAAGGTTCTAGATGTCCTTGAGTAATTCATGGACCAATGCATCAGTGTGATTAACCATCGGCCAAAACACGGTGAAAGTTTCTCATCTGCTGCTTACAGTGGATGGAGGTGCTAGTCTTTAATAGGCTGTAACAGACCTCTTTGGAGAGCACTGCTATAATGCTGTACTCCTTGCTGTCTAAACACACAGAGAACAAGGAAATATGTAACCGTAATAACAGCCCCTTCTTCCATTGTTGGGCAATACTGAACAGTGGAAAATGAATGCCACGATTCAGTTAAGACACTACAGGCTTTGTCTTCTCAGTCGGTCCTTGGTCCTAACCAAGGGAGCTACTTCCAAGGTCAAACATTGCTCATCAAGAACAGTGTTGGGTAATGGTGAGTGATCCAGGAGCACTGGGCTCCAAATTTGTCCTGATCCACACCTACATGGTATGGAGCTGTTTGGGCAGCAGACCAGGAAAATGGATATCCATCAACAAAATTAACCCAAAGTGTTTGTTAGGAGATCTAGAATCACCAAGTAATATACTGACTGTTGAACTAAAGACTCACATTGACATTTTGAAGTTACAGAGTGGGGTCTTTTTGCTTGTTTTTTACTACATCATAAAGAATTATAGAATCATAGAATGTATTGGGTTAGAAGGGACCTCTAAAGGCCATCTAGTTCAACCCCCCTATAATAAGCAGGGACATCTCTAACTAGGTCATGTTGCTCAAAGCCTCATCAAGTCTGACCTTGAAGGGCTCCAGGGATGGGGTGATCCACCACCCTCATATTAAAGAACTTCTTCCTAATGTCTAACCTAAATCTACTCTTTTTTAGCTTAAAACCATTCCCCCTTGTCCTGTCACTACAGACCCACGAGAACAGATCTCCCTCTGCCTTCTTATAAGCCCCTTCCAGGTATTGGAAGGTCACTATAAGGTCCCCCTGGAGCCTTCTCTTCTCCAGGCTGAACAGCCCCAACTCTCTCAGCCTGTCCCCATAGGAGAGCTGCTCCAACCATCTGATAATTTCATGGCTCTCCTCTGGACAGGCTCCAACAGGTCCACGTCCTTTTTTCTGTTGGGTCCTCCAGTATTTGGTAGGGAATCCAGAGTATTTTTACCCCTAAAGCCCATGTACAGACACGCTGGCCAAGACCCCGGTTACCAATTCACTGTCTTTAGGATGAAGAATGACCCTCTGCATGACAGAACAGGAAAATTCTGCTTCTTCCTTCCCCGCTGACCCTTTGCGTGAGTGGAATGGGGAGGCTCTCTGCAGGGCAGGCGCTGCTGGAGGCACGATGCTGGACCCACAGGCTCGGGAGCCCGTCGGCCTGATCAGCGCTGGCACATCCCATGCTCCTGATTAGAAAGGTTCACTGAAGTGACCCCAGCCTGTGCTTTCATTGATCTGGTGATTAAAATCAGTGCTGGAGGGTTTTCATAAAGTTGCTGATACTGAACCTCTAACACAGCCTTCTACAAAAGGGGAAAAAAAAAAAACCAGTAAAATTTATAGCAGGCTAGCGATTAATAATTTAAAACAGTATTTTATGGCTGATCGAGAACTGAAAGTAGAGGCACAACTCCCACAAGCGTAGGAGGTTCAGGCATCTCCTCTTGAGAGCTTCCTTGCATAGCTAGAGGCCACTTAAAGGCCTTCCGCACCTTCCTGAAAAAATCGTTCAAGCAAGGAAACCACTGCTCCTGAAGCTTTATTCTGGAATATATATAGCTCCGTCCTTTAATAGTACTGTCATGGGGCAGATCAATTGGAGATTTCATTTATTTTCAGCACAAAGGGTTTTACCATAAAGATATTTAATGGCAATTGCTGAGTCTTGAACAGCACGACCTGCCAAGCGAAGACTTCACTGTTTTAGTTCCTTATGATCTCTGTTGATAAATACCTTTTTAAACACGTGGACGGTTGAGATATTTCCATTACCGTTAATACTCTTGTAACAATTATATGGCATCAAGAAGCTTGATCAAGAGAGCTGCAAGCTCTGGGAAATTCAGGGAGCCCACCGCAGTGACAGCAGACTGGCCTCGCAGGGGCCTCCATCACTCAAACCCCTACAGGATTTCATGCCCACCTACATAATCCCTTCCTCAGTTTGAGATCCTGCATTTAGTTTCCCAAGTTAAGCTCTGCTTCTGAACACCTACACCTAGGAAAGTGTTACTCCAGCAAACTTAGGCTCTTAAAAATCAGCTGAGTAACAGGTTTAATGAGAAGAAAAAAAAGATGGAATTTACAGGGAATACACCCCTATAACTAATCCGCTGTGGTCATTTTACTGGGGTCCATAGATATTAACTATTTGATTTTTATTTTTTTAAAAACTCTTAAAGTTTGCCTTCAGACAAGAACATCCACTTTGATTCATGCTATGGATGCAGTCAAATCTTCACACAGGATGTCGGCGAAAGCACATCTATACATGAAACCGAGTATGGTTTACAGTAACATCAGATAAAAATACTGGCTTAGCTACAGACAAAATCAGAGCAATTTTCTGGTAATCATTCCGGAGGACAGAGCCTACCGGCAGAGAAACAAGGCTTATGGACATCAGCAAAATCAGTTATTCTTTTTTTGCCTGGAGCAAAATGTAGAACAAAGAGCATGCTGCTTATTTAACAAAAAAAAAAAAAAAAAAAGATAAAAGGATGCATGCATACATAGATCCTAAAATCTTAATTCAGAAATTAACCACAGCGACACTGATACTAGGAGAATAAAAAAAATTTAAAAAGAAGAAAAAAGAGCTATCAGGACTGTCTACTTTCCTGCTCAAAGACGACTAATATTTAGAGCATCACTTCCTCCAGTTCTTTGTCAAGTACAGTTCAATCTGCATAATTTTAAAGCTTTAGAAATAGGCAAAAAGAAAAAAAATAGTTGCAAATAGCCGTTGTAGCACAATGTTGAGATTTTAGGTCACAGCCCTTTTTTTTTGTTCTTCAAAAGTCCTAGGAGCACTGTCTGAAAGTTGGAATTGTGAGAATGAATTAAACCACAGGCAGATGGTTCAGGTGGGAACAAAATCTAAAATTACTATTAGAACAACTTAAAAGAGCAGCTCCTTGTTTGGGGTTTTTTGAGGCTGGTTTTGGTTGGTTTGGTCTTTTTTTTTTGTAAAAAGCAGTGGTGATTCTACAGCTGAACTCCCTGGTACTATCCTTTTTGCAGTGTTTTTTACACCTTTAGCAACACTTCTCCTGCAAGCTTTGTTTGTGCAGCCTCTTAATGACTAGGATGCTACGGATTCTCCATTTTTATCTCTACAAATAACTCCCCAGATATCTCTTGCTGGTTTTCTCCTAAGCCATCGCTGTTGGACTCCTGAAGAGCTCGGCGTGAGACTTGCCCTCGTGATTGCGTCTATCGCTGCAGCACATACGGCAGCCTCAGCAGAACGACAAACGCATCTCGAAGAATATAACCTGGTGACACCCTGCGAGCATCAGAAGGATAGATTCAGGCAACTGACAATTAGTGTGTGGCTCTGGGCCACCTCCATTGCAGCTCAGGCGTGGACATCATCTTAAGGACCTCTTTGAGATGACTGACACTTGGAGGCAAGCTTTAAAGGAGCTTATGCTTGTCCCTATCAGAGCGATTCTGCTGTAACGACCAATAAAGGAAATAATCCTACCGAAGTATATATGAGCTGACAAAGGCAGCAGCTGCTCTGCTCCACAGTGCAAACATTTAGAGCAGGAATTGGGAAAAATGGATCCTTACAGAAATCAGTTTCAGTTCATCCACTCCTGCCCCAACGCTATCTAGGGACCCAAAGATTCTAGGAAAGAAATCAGAACACAATCACTTTTGAAACATGAGAAGGCTCTAAATTCATCAGGATTCTTGCTGACTTCATCTATGTAATGAAAAGGAGATTGGCCAAACCTTTTTTTTTAATGTTACATTATAAGGAATCTTCACATTTCAGACCACAAGATCATTATGAATTGACCACAGCCATGAAAAAAAAATAAAATTAATCAGATTTCATTAAGTAAAACACATCAACATCTTTACCAATAATCCCATTCAAGATATAAAGCAGAAAATCAATACAGGTTTTATGTTAAGTGCTCTCAAAATTTCATGAAACCACCAATCTTTCAGTTGAGTGCCATGACAGGAGGAGTGGCTGAAGTACAAGTTCATGCCTAATGGACATACTCCGGTGAAACTGTCGTCTTCTACAGGTTCACCAGGGAAATCTGCCATTCCAGTTTAAAAGGTACACTAAATAGCTCCTTTGTAGCGATGGTGACCGTGCCAGACACTACCCCCCAAAGGACTATTTTTCTCAGCTTCAAATATACATTCATGTTTAAGTCCACAGCCCTGTTCAGAAGAGTTATGCAGAGATACTTCTGAAAATAATGCAGAAACAGCAGAAACCCCCATGTCCCAACACGCGCTGTGAAGAACACTGATAAGCTGGTACAGTAGTGCCTACAAAAGAACCAGATCTCTTTAGCAAGGTTCAGAAGATCCTAGAGGTTCTGAAGGATGGACGCATGTTTTAGAATATGCCATTATTTTATTAGTGCAGAAGGTGAAAAGGTATTATTGCTACAACAGTTGACCTAAGAAGTGATTATTGAATATGAACTCAGGCAATAACTGGTAAGAATTGGGCTTACTTTAAAATCGAGCAACCTTAGAGGTTGAGATTGTAGCCAGAAAATGGAAAACCCCAGAAGCGTATGTGGTATATGGAATTATGCCATGGAATAATGCTTGGTACTCTCAGCTGAACTGAACTTATCTCCAACAACTCATCAGCGAGTGAGGCCAAGCCAAAGGAGAAGTTCTCAGCACTTGCCTGTTGTATGAGGAGCAAAGTCTGTAAAGCGGTGTTAGATGCTGACACTTGTCCAGTGTTTTGCAAACAATAATGCAGAAAAGAAGCTCGTAGCAATACAAATCAGTATGAAACATTGACATACGAGCGCGTTTAGCACATTTCTGTATTTCTACACTATCGATTTCTCCTTTTTTAGTATAACTGGTAGTAAATAGCACATTGAAATACTCTGACAATCTAAATGTCTTTGCAGTGTTTTTAACACTCGTGTCTATTTCATATGATCCTTCACATTTTCGCTCCATAAACTATGACACCATTTGAGTAATGATAAGAGTAAGGGAGGGCTTCGCAAATGCTTCAGGGACACCTGCTTCATGCTGCTGCCATTTTATTTCCCCAATTCTCTGCAGATGCTGGTCTCAAAAAGCAAATAACCCAAAGATCAGATTAGCAGACTGATAACTCCACGGGCCCAGCTAAGACTGGCAGACCTCATAAAAGTACTTACTAGCCCTGGGACCAGCCTCCACCCCCCCCAGAAGGATTAAACACAATTAGCATCAGTTGTGTCCAACCACTAAAGCAGATGTCTAACCGAGTAATAAACTTCTAACTTTCACATGGGGTTACATTTTTCCCTCTCCTTTCCAATACGTAGCAAATGACCCACGGGCCCCCAAATGTATCGCATCCTGCTTTATGCCGTCTCAAGACTCCCTTATTCTCTAATCGGTCAATTCATCAGCAATCCCTTGTCAGAAAAAAAACCAAACAAATCATAATTAAAAAAAAACTTGTTGGGCAAATGTCAGAGAACATTAAATTAACCAGTCAAAGATCAGCAATGAACAGCTGACACCAGAATGAACCCAACACATGGCCCCATTCACATTATTGTTAAACACACGTAGCCTATCTCCAATCATTCTACCTTCAAAATGACATTAAAGGATCTTTATTTTATAAAACAAAACAAATTTGCTTGAGAGCAGATAGTAAGCCTAATACTAAGTACCGTCATAAAGAACAAGCTATTGCTTTCATGCAGTTCAGATCCAAGGTACTTTTTTACCCCTGAGTACAAAACTACATTTATTAAGCACTATCTCTTTAGCTCAAAGTGACCCTCAAAATATTTCTATTTACGCATATTTATTTGCGTATAAAATGTATAATGTTACAGGAAAGTCTCTCAAGCACCCACTCAAGTCGGTAGTAAATTATCTGCCTGCTTCACCATCAGGTTGGTTCCCTCAGTGAGGGAATAAGCTTGTACAATGGTGCAGTGTTATCCCCTCATTAATTCTGGTCTTCAAAATAGATTATTCGTATACATGTCTAAGAAACAACAGTTGAAGGGACCATCTCAAACAGATCTTCTAATGTTGAAGTGACCATCGTTCCTCACCCAAAGGGCTACAGCTCAAAATCGCTAACTGCCTGAGAGCCACAACACACACACATCCCGCACCCTGGAGAGCCCAAGGGAGGATGTCATCTCAGGGTCAAGATAACAACACCACTCCTAAGGTCCCAGGACTCTCACATGAACATCAGCTGGGCTCAGCAGTGCTGGTGGGTCCCAAAATGACCCAATGATTAACAGCGTCTTTAAGCTTGCTTCTTCCAGAACGATTTCAGATTGTCCCACCAACACGCACGTCAACGTGCACATGCGTTCTTCAGCCTTACCATGCACCACAGTGGAAACACGATCGAGCCCAGCAACTGATCACTCCAGAGCAGAAAAAAAAAAAAAAAGAAAATTGAGAGCGACACAATGTAAGTGCCTTAAAGAAAGCAAGGAGCTTGGTGGCTTCCTCTTCCGGCAGCAAAGGCCATTCCGTGCTGCAGCTGTTAATCAGTTAACCACAGGTTACCTGGGGACAAAGAGATAGAGCTGCCCGGTGATGTGGGGACAGGGTACCTAATTACATCCACTCATTCTCTCCCAACAAAGCAAAAAGCCAACCAGGCAATATTTTCAATATTTTCAACAGAGGTTCTTGGAATAAGAGGAGAAGAACCATATCTGCATGAGACTAAGGTGCCCAGAAGGGCAGGTGTATTTCCTCCTCTTACTCCTCAAAAAAAGAGAAAAAAGTTTTCAGCTCTGAGTAATTCTCTTTACTTCTCCGTGTGTCTGTCACTCCTCCCAGCCCTTGTTCATCTTATTTAGGTAATACTTCTTAGACATATTTATACCACATGCCTCCAAGACAGGAGCTGACACTATGTTTCAGTAGCACCTCATACAACACAGTTGTCAGCTCAGTAATGACTCCAGGCAATCTCAAGATTTAAACCATGTTTTGCAAAGCACAAAAAAATTTGCCTCCTAAATCCATCCACTGTCATGAAAATAAAATGTTTTTACAGAAGGCCAGAACAGATTCATTCTTCCCCAGACATCTCATCCTTTGAAATCCTGGTATCCTATAGAATCATTATGGTTGGAAAGGACCTCCAGGGTCATCAAGTCCAGCCTTCATCCTAACATCTCTCTAGCCACTAGACTATCGCCTCAAGTGCTACATCCACTCGTTCTTTAAACGGCTCCAGGGATGGTGACTCCACCACCTCCCTGGGCAGCCTGTTCCAGTGCCCAGCCACTCTCTCAGGAAAAAATTTCTCCCTAATATCCAATCTAAACCTCCCCTGATGCATCTTGAGGCCATTTCCTCTCATTCTATCATTAGTGATTTGGGAGAAGAGACCAACACCAGCGTCGCTACAAGCTCCTTTTAGGTAGTTGTAGAGAGCAATGAGGTCTCCTCTCAGTCTCCTCTTCTCCAGACTATAGAGCCCCAGTTCCCTCAGCTGCTCTTCACAAGCCATGCTTTCCAGACCCCTCACCAGCTTCGTTGCCCTTCTCTGGATCCACTCCAGCACCTCAATGTCCTTATTTTACCGTGGTGCCCAGAACTTCAGGTGTTTATTTCCCACCCTGGATCCCCAGGAGTGAACGGTGAATGGCAGGAGCCACCGATGCCTCCTGTCTAAAGGGGCTCAAGTACTTTGAGCAAATAAAAACGGATTGTCTGCCTCAAAATCACAACGTCCATGAACCTTCTGAAGCCCAGTCAAATGTTACAAAAGCCCAAGTCTATCTTTCCCCTTTGACTGGCATGTTTCACACTCCCCTCTCTCGCTCCCATTGTCCCTGCAGAAGCAACGATGACAAGCTGCTGTCACAATGAGACTCATAAATGCAGTCACATTAAGTGATTTCTTAGATTTTTCTCCAGCACAAAAGCAAAATAAAGTGTATGCGTGAAATGGCCCCGACAAAATTTAATATAGGAGAAAGACAAATGAGGCATAAAGGAAACAAACCCCAAATGATGGGGGTTTTTATTGCTCTTTTGTCTCGCAGAGTGAAGAAAAAGAACTGATCAGCCAGCGAGATGCTGGCAGTGAGCGGGCAGGAGGAAACGGGGTCTTGGTACGTTGCTCGTGACATTTCAAGACCAGATTTCAGTCTCATGCCAGACATACAGAACTCTTGGGTTTTCTAAGAGCAGTAGTGCTCAGTCACATGACAAACTTTTAAATTTAATTGTGCATGCTTACAAGCAGATGGAAGCAGGGAGCCAGGACTTCTGTCTCCGCAGAAGATTTTCTGGGAGGTACCGGTGTACTTTCTACCCATCATTTGCCATGGACTCACAATGTTGTTTTCCACCTCAGATAATTTTTAGGGAGCTAATGGACAGATGGAGGTAGGACCATAATGTCAGCTTTTACTACTGGACAATGAAATACTTTTCTCTTGAGCGCAATCACAGCACGAAAGGTAGAAGGAGAAAGGATATGCACTTACTGCTTCCATATGCTCCATCGGAGTGACCAGCTGTACTGCCAGCAGGAGGTCACCTGTCTAGGCTTTTGAGTTATAAAAGCATCGCATGCCTTCGTCGTTTGCTTTTGTGCTGGACATAGTTTCCAAAGCTGTTTTGGAAACTTAAAAGCTGAATAAAAGGACAGGAGAGGTTTGAAATCACAGTTCCTGCTCCCTGAAAACTGGTCCGATGGTGGCCATGGGGGTAGACAACCCCAAGCAGAGAGGGGGTAACTCACTGCACCTCAGGACTGCTCGGTCCCTGCTACTGAGCAATGAGAGCCTGGCCGCGTAGGACTTGAAGAGCTAGAGAGTAACGGATTTTTTTTTTATTTTTGGTAGCCTTCTGTCTCAGAATTATGTTCATGTAATTCTTTAAAGCAAGCTTTTAAAATGCGCTGCTGGCGTACATCTAAAACAGTGCCGTCAAGATGTCCAGGTTCTCGTTGCTCGGAGGAGCAACTGAGAACAGTGTTCAGTCCTTTCGTCATTTCTCCTTTTGTGACTACAGAAAGAGCTTCCTTCCCCTGAGTCTGACGGCAATTAAGACTTTCATTTCAGTGTGCACCTAAAATACCACGCAGTTGTGAGCACCACTTTGGGATTATGATTATAGAGACTGCAAAAGGGAGAGTCGAAGGAGACAAAAGAGGTTTTGCTAATGCTGGATGGTGGCTGTGAAGGGCTGTCAGGTGGACGGCAACGTAACATTTTCCCATGACATTTACAGGGAAGAGGAGGGAGCGGCCAAGCTGGAATAGCCTTCATTGTAGAACAATATCACAGTCTTTTAAGCACAGGAATTAGGTGTAAATACCAGTTATTTGGTGTCCCACGGAGGTCCCAAGACACCACGAGCAGTAGCCAGCTTAGTCTCATGGACTCTTCTGTAGCAGGCCTCAGATCTTTGGCCAATAACGAAACACGTGCAAATTATAAACAGATCAAAAGTCACCCCAAGAGCTTGTGGCTGAGGTGGAACCAGGCCTGGCACAAAATTCAGCTCCTCCCAGCCCCAAAGTCTTGCAAATGCCTCTGGGAGCAGCAACGTTAAGCCCAGGACAGTCCCTCCTTGCATGTGTAGAGGGCCACAGGCACAGAAGTCCTCATGATGAGGGTTTTATGGCTTTTTAAGGTTAACTTTTTAACTTTACTCAAGCAAGCCATGACTGAAGTTAATCAAACTTCTCCCCAAACCAAGCAAGCAATAGTACAGGGAGTACAAGAGGGCTCTCACTTGCCCTGCACACTCTCCTTTAACCAGCACAAAGCGCGAGCACGGCCACGATCCTCACCCTGAAACATTTTGTGGTTCACTTCGCACCAGAGACACAAAGCAGAGGGCCCAGGAGATTCGTACGGGAACGGAGAATCGTCCAAGCGCCCTTACAAAAGCTGGGTGTATTTGTAAGGGCACGGATGTTTCCTTGGCTTTTGCTCAAGTATTTTCTTCTCCTGAAAGGCACTTAGTCTGGGACGGTTAACAAGACAGATTAGTTCACGTGGATCCTTGCAGCAGAGTAGGGCTGTCACTAGTGGGGGGAGAGAGGCTTGATTGTATTATTCCCCACTGTCAACACAGGCACTTTATAATAGATTTATGGCTAATAAAATCTTTTAGTAGTAGAGGGTCCTTGAGTTTCAATTTTGAACCTTTGGCCCTTGCTCAAATCACCAGCAGATGCAAGCATTAATAAAACCAAACAGCACGTGGACACTAAAGAGGCATATGGCTGGGTACTCTGTGAAGGCAGTAAAACAGAGGAGAGGGATCTTTACAATCTGGTTTGACCTAATGGAATCATTCTTCCAATAATAAAATTACTCTTTACTGACACATGATACAGCACACCTCAGGTCAATGAAGTAATTCCCAGAAAAGCCACGAGTTTGGGCTTGGTGCTGCTCAATAGCACGTTTCCATTCGGAAATCGTGGGTGAATTCACAGACACAGACTGATGAGGAGAAAACTGAACTATGGCTAAGGAAGCAAACAGGTGCAAAATAAAGAAAAGCCAGGGATTTGCGCAAAGCGTCCTTTATGAACTGATCTCTCTTCAGGTGGCAGCTCTGCCTGAGATGCCGACTCCAGGACAGTTGGCCAGAATGCATTAGGGAGCTGCCAAACCTTGCCTTAAATTCAAGCCAGAGATGCTTCAAACCATAGACTCTGGGTACTACTTAACCTCTTCTGGGGTTCTCTGATCTGCCCTCACCTACTTTGTTATCAATAAGCTGTGATACCTGCAGGCCAAGCGATGAAAAGCTCCTTGACCACGTCCACAACTGCGGCCGCTTTCCTCCAGTCCCAAGTACGCAGCCCACGTCTGCACAACGGGAGTGGCAGGTCCAGGAATGAAGAGAGCAGGTTTGGTCATCAGCACTTTGATGCTCTGCAGAGATAAATCCCCTTCTTGCCCATATCCAGTGGATCTCTCATGGGATACGGGCTGGATTCACGTCCAGCTGAATGTGATGCACATCTGGGTCTGGATTCATCCCCACATTTTCCCGAGCAGATCTCTATGCCAGCAGCAGCACCGATCACCACCAGCTTGTAGAGAACTCTCAACTTCTCCACATAGCTGAGCACCCTGGGAATGTGCCTGGAACTCGTTCGGAGATCCCCCAGCCTGCACAAACGAGGGTGGGCACCATCTCTGCCACCCTGCCCGCGCTTTGCCCAGGGAGCGGGCAGCTCAGGACCTGAGCAGTGGGCACAGCATCGTCTCGGGGGTTTGATGCTCCTCTCAGCAGCATCGACATAGAGACCAGCCCACCACTGGGGAGCAAAAAGCTCCCAAAATACAACTTGGTCTTTATGGACTGCCAGAGCACGTGAGGAGGTTTCAGACCAGAGCCTGCCACATGCACCCCGTGCACTGCAAGTGCAAGTTTTGTTGCTAATTAAATCCTTTCTCCTGATTATTTATAGTCCTCTATTTACTGGCTCATTGATTTTAGAGGCCATGTTAGTTTTCTTTTTTACGTGTCTGTCTGAATGGCTGGATTATAACTTATTACACAAAGAACAAGTGAATTGGTGTCAGGGTGATCTATTACACAGATGGTCCGTGAGCAAAGGGCCCCTCTCTTTGACTCTGGCATACTGAGGAGACAGGGAAAGATGCTGAGCCCAGTTCACTGGGTGCAAAATAAGATTGTGAACCCTGTCCATGGCTGTTTTGGGAAGTTTTGGACATTGGCTGCATGCAGTTTCCTCTGGTGCTGGCTGAGGGTTAGAGAGAGGACAACTGGGGCGGTGGAAACAGAAGTCATCTGTGACATCACAAGAGGCATGGATGGTAAAGAGAAAAGGGGGTTTTCCGCCCATAATAAGGGAATTATGGGATGATAACTGAAATTAGGATGCAGCAGGCTTGAAAACAAGAGGAAGCTGTTCACACATGTAACAAAGATGTGGAGCACTGCCACAGGTTGCTGTAGGAGCTAGAGAATGCGTGATTCCAGAACGAGAGCAACGGTGAGAGAAGACAGCCCCTGAAGAGATGCTAAGCACAAAGTCACTCTGGTTTAGCACAGCCCACAAGTCACTGTGACAGTGCTCGGCGGAACTGGCACTAGGCACCTTCCATATTCTCATGCCCTGCTCTTGGCCACTGTCAGATGGAGAAAAGCCTGAGCCAGGAGAGCTGCTCCACACTGACCCTAACCGAGTTAAAGCCAAAAAATGAAAGGAGGAGCAGGGAAGTACATTTAAGCTGGCCAGCTGAGGCAGTTCACCCAGCAGAAACGTCCCACAGCGGCAATGCTGCGGCAGCAGAAGCTGCCTCCCACCATCCAAGCGACCACGAAACCCTCAGCGGCACCCAACCCCGCCAAGGGAGCGCAGATCAAGTGCTCAGCCTGCAAACACATTAACTCCACTGTGCGAGAGGAAGAAGGTTGCCTTTGTACCTACCAAGACCTTCTGTTTAAAGGATTCAGAACCATTTCCCAGGGTGAACGACGCTTTCATGTTATATTTATGTGGCCTTTCAGCGTCAGTACCTTCAGATCAAGCATTTCCAGTGGTTGTACCACCACCATGTAGCTGGGAGGGAGTGATTAGCTCTCTGTCGGGGAGCTGGAGCTGGGTCGCATGTCGCAGAGCAGGGGTTGTGCCTGCCCGAGGAGAAAACGGCTGCTAGGTCTCCTCAGAGAGCCAACACATGCCTGGCAATCACAGGAGGTCAAGGGTTCAGAGACCACGTCTGTCATCACAGCACTTCAGCAGCCATGCCAGGAAAACCAGTCAGCCTCCCTGTCGAGGAGAAGCCACTCAGGGCTGGTCCAGCTGACGTGTTTCAGTGTGGTCTGAAGATGAGGTGGGAATTGGACTGGGGGTGAAATCAGGAGTGGGAATCGGACTGGGAGTGAAATCAGGAGGGGATGGATCTGGAGCCACATCTGCTCTGGGAAGATGCGAGGCTACAGCACAAGCTTGGCCCTTGGCTGGGTTTTGAGGCCATCTGAGCATTTGTACCCAAGCTTTTAGTAAAACCTGGGACTCCAGCTGAGAAGGGGCTGCAGGTCTCTTGCTGCATCCTCTCTCAGGTACCTCTTGATACCTGATACAGGGCATCTGCACACACCAAAGGGGTGAAACCTCAGCCCAAACCAAAGCCTGTCTCAGAGCCTGCAAGGTCTTTACCACTCCTGATACCGACAAAAAAAATGTGCTGTTGTGAGGCTGCAAAGCTGACACTTTTTATTGCTATTCTGGGGAATTCTTCCAAGCGTTCCGTTGCCCACTGCTACATCAGCTTGTACCTGACCTTTAAATTTACTCTATTTGCAAGGAAAGAAAACATCTTTCCCCTCTATTCCCCAATTGTTTTGTGCTTAAAGGAAACAAACCTTTGTTTCAATAATCATAACCACAAAAGGTTCCCCAGAGGGCTGTTTAAAACTCCAAGCTAGTTAAAAAGAACATTTGCATGAATTAAAGAGCAACAAGTCACCACTGATGTAAGCTTCGTTCTAGTGCTTAACTAGTGTCTGTAGGTGAGGAAAAGCAAGACAGATTGGTAGGAGGTAAAAAAAGACAAAATCTGGGATGCTTGCTCTGCTTTACAGTGCATTTCCCAAGCGGCAGCCAGGGGACAATACCCATCCTTCCCCGGCCACATGGTCACTCCATGCCTGTCTCTGCAACAAGGCATAAAGGACAACAAGCCTTTCTACAATGGCTCATACTTTTTGTCTCCCACAAGAGAGCATCGGGATTAAGAGGGGAATAAAGGGAGCTTTCATGGTGGTTCCCGTGGCTCAGAGCCGCTGCAGCACGACCAAGGATGGCAGGGCTGGATGCAGGGCTGTGCTGGGAACCATCCCTCGCCTTGCACGGGGACCTTTGCCTTGGCTCTTCCATGCACACCCCAGGTGATGCTCCCCAGCTGCTGAAGGAAGCCTGAATTACGTGGCAGGAATAAAAGCTGCAAAGTGTGGACATCCGTGGCTCTTAGGTATGCAGACAGACACCGCACCATGCACAAAACACATCATTTGCTCGCGCCTGTGTCTTACAAGTGTTTCTTTTGTTCACATCAGATCTTACGTAAAGGTCTCTGAGCTCAACAGGCATGTACATCTACACGTGACCTGTCTGTACCTCATGGTTCAGGCTCCACAAGGAGCCACTTTGCTTTGGGGACCTTCACAACATGGATGGTCAGTGCATGGTTTCATGTCAGGTCTGTGGGCTGGTTTTACACACCAGCTCCTGCCCCGTGTAAACCCGTGTGTGCCTGCATCGCAGGCTGGGAAGGCTCCAGCACAGCACTGGGAAGGTGATGGGCAGGTTGTGTTAACCAACCCCCAAGCTTTGCTGAGGTAGGGGGGCCTACAGGAAAGCTGCGGAGCCCCTGTTTACAAGGGCACATAGTGATAGGATGAGAGGCAATGGTTTTAAACTAGAGAAGGGTAGATTTAGATTAGACATTAGGAAGAAGTTCTTCACTATGAGGGTGGTGGAACCCTGGAACAGGTTGCTCAAAGAGGTGGAGGAGGCCCCATCCCTGGAGATGTTCAAGGTCAGGCTTGATGGAGCTCTGAGCAACCTGATGTGGTTAGAGATGTCCCTGCTGACTGCAGGGGGGTTGGACTAGATGACCTTGGAAGGCGCATCCTATGATTCTGGGAATGCCACCAGTCACTTGGGACATCCGCAGCCACCCTCTCCCCTTCCCCATCTCCACTGCCAGAGGTGAGACATGGACGCATGCCCAGGTATGAACACATACACCCACATACAACTCTGTATTTGCTGAGAGCTGGGGAGATGAGGATAAACTTGTACGAGGACTGACTGAAATCCGCAGTGCGCTGTTTATGAAGCCCACCATGCAACCTGGACACGAAATGTCCTCTGTAGATAGCGCTAGAAAGACAGACCTTTGTCTCTCACCACAGAGACTCTCACCCAGGTCTTTTTTGAAATGATCGTGTTCAGAGAAGTCAACATCCTCTGAATCACCCAAAAAAACCCATTGGAAAGAGACTAAAATATAAAGCCCTTTTTTTCATATGAGAAAAGTGCTTGTTGAACGCATTCCTATCGCTGCGCTATGCAAAACACAACAGGAAGATTTGAAGAGATGATGCATAGTTGAAGAGCTCCAGCGAGATCAGATACCAAACACCCAGGTGCAGCCTGGCTCAGATCTGCCTCGATTTTAAAGCATTGTGTGGGAATGAAAGTTCGCTAAAAGTTATGTTCAAGTCTGTGAAGCCTGGATGGGTTTGATCAATTATTCAGCTGCAGCCCAAAGTCTCCATTAATCGACGTGAGAAACAAAGTGACTTGCGATGGAAAAGCGGCGGGCTGGGTGAGCGGCTTGGCAGGGTGAGTAGAGCCGGGGGGACAAGCTGCTTGGCTCAGACACAGAATCCCAGCATGGTGGGGGCTGGAAGGGACCTCTAGAGATCATCTTGTCCAACCCCCCTGCCAAGGCAGGTTCATCTAGGTGCAGGTCACTCAGGATCACATCCAGGTGGGTCTTGAAAGTCTCCAGAGAAGGAGACTCCACAACCTCCCTGGGCAACTGTGACCTTTGCCGCCTGGCTATGGCAAGAAGCTAGTTGAGCGGCCACGCATCCTTGTCTGCCAGCCTCTGTGACCAGCAGGTCCTCGCTTACTGGATGCTACACTAGGAAGGAAATCAGTGCAGTCAGAGGAGGCTGAAGGGCAAGGTTGGGTTTTGATTTTTGCAGTGCTGAGATTGTCACAGAAACCATTCCAACAGATAAAGATTTATTTTTGTAAAATCCCCCAGTCTCGAGGGCTCCAGATGACGTAGCACAGGCCCCCGTTGTTCTGTTCAGCAACCACCCAGCCAGGGAAGGCACCGTGCCATGCCATTAGGTGACCAGTCACACAAGGAAAGCATTTTACGAGCCTGAGCATTAATCAGCAGCTCCATAGGAGAGGGCTGAGAGCTGGGAATCCTTCACAGCCTCTGGGAAGCAGGTCAAGCCCAGAAGGTTGGCAGATAGTAGCCACCCCCCGAACCAAAGGCTCAGGTGGGATGGTTCACAGAATAGAATCATGGAATCATTTAGGTTGGAAAAGACCTCCAGGACCATCAAGTCCAACATCTCCCTGACCCCTAGACCATGTCCCAAAGCATCACATCTACTCGTTTTCTGAACCCCTCCAGGGATGGGGATTCCACCATTGCTCTGGGCAGCCTGGTCCAATGCCTGACCACTCTGGTTTGCAGGAAGAAGGCAAGGGCTCAGCATTTTCTTAACTCCATAGCTCAGGAGCTGTGGGGATGCACTAGGAGAGCCCTGTCCTCCCGGCATGGGACCTTCTGTACAGGGAAAGTCACAACATGATTTTGCAGAAGGAGATGAAGGTCTTTTTCTGAGACAGGGGAGATTTATCAATCACTAAGAGCGGAGGGGGGGACCTCCCTCAGTGCAGTGATCAGTCCATGCTGTAACAGATGGTTCCAACAGCAGAACTGATGGTCGCAGTGACCTGGGATGACCTGGCTGTGAGCCCACGATCAGCCCCACATCCCTGTCCCGCTCAGTGCCCAAGCCCGGCCCAGCCGCGATGCTGCAGTTCCCAGAGCCGGGGCTTGTGCGAGAGTTTGCCCCAGGATGGTGGAAGCAGCCGCACGGCAGGAAGCCAGGAGATGTGAGCGGCTTCCCTGCACGGCCGATGTCCTCCGTGCCTCGCTGGCAGCCCTCACCCAGGCAGAGATGGAAGCAGCAATGTAATTTCAAATCCCCTGGAGGGACTCCCACAATGAAAAGTCTGCAGAAGGAGCTAAACTCTCTGCTACCATCACTCACAAGTAAATATTTTTTCCAGGCACAATAGTGCTGCATTTATCCAAGAAAGCAGCAGCATTTCCTTAGAGGCAGAGCAGACAGGACCACGGTTTCACATGCTGAAACTCTGATCTGGGGGAGCTTCAACCTCCGGGGAGGATTTATGGGAGCCACCCTGCCGGCAATTCCCAACCAGATCAATCCCCAGTGGCTGCCTGGCACCAGGTACAGCTTCCTGCTTTTTAGCACTGTTTTAGCCTGTCATTCCTTGTACTTTCTCAGGAAGGTGTGAGAAAGGCAAGTACTTTACAAGTAGCAGTCGTGGGACCGATACGGGTGTGCTGCACGTGCAGTCGAGTCACAGGGATGCTTCTTGGTGGAGTCCCCATCCCTTGGTGGAGTCCCCATCCCTTGGTGGAGTCCCCATCCCTGGAGGTATTTAAAAGATGTGCCAACACAGTGCTTGGGGATATGGTTTAGTCAAGGACCTCTCAGTGTTGGTTAATGATTGGTCTTGATGATCTTAAAGGTCTTTTCCAACCTAGACAATTCCGTGATTCTTTGCCCAGTTTATTTCTGCGTGGCCTTGGGAACAGATCAGGGACGTTCCTCTCCTGGAACATCATTTTGTTCAGAAGATCCTCCATCCCCTCCATCGCTCTGTATCACTGGCACCATTTGCCACCCACCTCGAGTCACAGCAGTGTCACCAACAAGGCATCTCCTCGCACACCACACAGCAGGCACAGCCTCACTGCTCACTGCCAAACAAGGGAGAAGGCCACGTCTTTCCAGGTTCAAGTGTTCTGCAGGGTTTTAAATCATTACCTCTGCTGGCCCTGCTAACGCAGCTTCACAGCACAAATCTCTGCCGCGGGGAGGGGGCTGTGCCCACCGTGGTGCTTTGCTCCCACCACGCACCAGCTCCTCGAGGGCTTTTCATACAGCTGCAAAGAGCTTGGCACAAAGGCAAAAGACTTTTGAAGTTTGCTCTGGGAGGAGAACAGTCACGCTGGTTAACTGAAACAGTTTCTAGCTTGGCCAAAATCCACATAAACAGGATTTGAATGCTTTGTCCTACTTTTCCTGCGGAGTCC
This sequence comes from Coracias cyanogaster, assembly GCA_033124195.1. Classification (NCBI taxonomy): domain Eukaryota; kingdom Metazoa; phylum Chordata; class Aves; order Coraciiformes; family Coraciidae; genus Coracias; species Coracias cyanogaster. Next base: position 88,151 of record JAVSBS010017022.1, read on the forward strand.
TCTTGCTGCCGGACAGGCTGCGGCTGTCTGAGCAGACAGCGAAGGGACGGTGAGTGGCAAAAGAAGGCTAGTGAGTGTGGTGGTTACCACGGCATAGAATCACTGAATGCTTTGGGTTGGAAGGGACCTCAAAGATCATCTCGTTCCAACCCCCCTGCCATGGCAGAGACACCTCCCACTAGAGCAGGTTGCTCAAAGCCCCATCCAACCTGGCCTTGAACAGCTCCAGGGATGGAGCATCATGTCAAGCCCAAAGGTTCAAATCTGATGCCATTGGTGATTCTTTAAGAAACAGCAATCTACAAGTGTAAAGATGTTTTATGGATATGTACAACAGAGGGGTTGCAAGGTGGCTTGCTGGCTTCTTCCAGTGCAGCTGGCCGGGGCAGAAAGCTGACTGGTGTGGATGGACATGCAGGTGTGTGGCTACCTGACATCCATCAGTATCACTTTCCAAATTTTCAGGCATCCACCCACAAAATCAGCAGTTTGACATGTACCAGAGGAGCCCCAACCTTTCTCCTCTTTATTGGTGTGGTGGATGAAGCATGGGATAATGATGGTACCTCTGCCAATCCATCCAATCCCTCTTTCAAAACTGATTGCTCATGTTCTGCTGGACACCTCACATTTTTGGAGGTATCTAAAAGCTGTGGAGATGTGGTGCTGAGGGACATGGTTCAGTGGTGCCCTGGCACTGCTGGGTTAATGGTTGGACTCAATGATCTTAAAGGTCTTTTCCAACCAGAACAATTCTATGAATCTATGATTCTTGACAGTCATTCAGAGACTTTTAATGCAGCTCTACCTGACCACCACAGTCTCATACGCATCCAAGTTTTGATGGACGGGGCTATGTCACCCCCTTGGGGTGAGGAGAGCCAGGACACTGCGTTGAGCTCCAGCTACACAGGTAGTGTGAGCTCTGAATGACAGGACCCCACACATGGACCAGAGTTGTTTGCTAGGTCTGGTAGATGACCAGCATTTCAGCAAGGAGGTTGGGGTGGGGAAGGACAAGTGCCAAGGTGTAGTCACTAATTAATCCACGGAACACTGCAAAGGAACAATTTCTCTGAGGCAAGCATCTAAACACCTGGGATTACAAGCTCTTCTTACCTAGAAAAAAATAACGACGCTGATGGTTCCGGCATTTCCAAACTCGTTTGATCCTTTACAAGACACAGGACAGCAGATAGGCCCAGCATCGTGGGCATCTGATCAATACACCTAAACCCCACGTTCACTTTGATCTCACACAGGGCCCTGGTTAGTTTTTGAAATGCAAATAGTGTTTTTGAACACTTAATCTTCCCTTAAAGCCCAATTGAGGAGAGAGATGCAGCTATTCAAAGAGTAGAAGGCAACTAAGCTGATCCAGACCTGATGGCAGCAAGGTCTGCACCAGGATGTTAACCTGCTCCCCGCTCCCCATCACCCAGTGCCTCCAGGGAGTCCAGCTGGTGTCACGGGCGGGCTAGAAAGGACAGACTCCAGCAAGCTCCACCAAATCCCAAAGCACAGTCACTTGCTCTTTGGGCAACCACCAGTGCTTGAGAGTTGGAGCATGCATGGATTGAACGAAGCCAGCCAAGGACCTGACCCCATGGATGTCACCCCGCAGCCACAGATCACCCAGGCTCAGGCATTTTTGACAACAGGAGGGACCAAGGACAGTCTTCTGGAAACACTGGGCTTCCAGATAGGAACTGCAGGAAGAAAATCAACAGAGAACCAGAGATGGATGTGGGAACTGGTAACTCAGAGAGGACACATGGATGGGTAGGGACACCAGATGAATTGATAGGTCTCTGCCCTTGGCTGTGGCCTGGTCCCCCCATACAGGCTGCTGTGCAGCTGGAAAGCTCTTGCTTCCCCTGAACCACCATGTATCAAACTTGTTTTTTTTTCTGAAATAAGCAACACCCCCTTTGAGAGTGTTGGGTATTCAAGAGAGCTCCTTGGAAGAAACAGGAACCATTCATTGTTCCAACATACTGTGAAGCTATCTAACCTCAAACTTACCAATATTCTTCACCAAGCAGAGAAAGAACAGGGCATTTTCCCTGTCTCCAGTGGCCAGACTGCACAAAAGATCCTGAACTTGGCCAGAGCTACTTTGCTAAAAGCATGCAGTTTGTTCAGACTCCTGTTATCCCCAAGGCACAGGGCAAGATGTAGATCAGAGGGAAAGACCTTACCCGTGCATGGTCATTTGTCATCTGGCACCAATTTACCCCAATTTCAGTCTGTACATCAGAGCTAGTCATCTGGGAGTCTTTGGAGGTTGATGGCAAGGAACACACAACAGGTAAAAGCTGATCTCATCCCGAGGCCATCAACCTCAGGAAAAAGAACCCCTTAATTATGGCTAAAAAGACCTACTCTTCATCATTAAGGAGGGTACCTAAATCTGCTCACACTTGGACAA